>CM033470.1:325227891-325309359 GCA_019447015.1 Hymenochirus boettgeri | reverse complement strand
TGGACAATCCACACAGAGTGCGAACTCTAGCAGACCAAATAATTTTTTAATACATACAAAAGATGGATAGTGTACATCCACACAGAGTTGCGACTATAGACCAAATCAAGTTAATAACATACAAAAGATGGGATAGTGTAATCCACACAGGTGCCGACGAGAGACCAATCAATTAATACATACAAAAGATGGTGATAGTGTACATTCCACACAGAGTGCGGCTAGAGAGGACCAAATCAATTTAATACATACAAAAGATAGGATAGTGTACAATCCAAACAGCGTGCGGACTAGAGACAAATCCATTTAAATATACAAAGTGGGGATAGATGTACATCCACACAGAGTGCGAACTAGAGACCAAATCAATTTATACATACAAAAAGATGGGATAAGTGACGATCAACACAGAGTGCGACAGAGACCCAAATCAATTAATACAACAAAAGATGGGATAGTGTACAAAATCCAAACAGAGCGCGATAGAGACCAAACAATTTATTATATACAAAAGATTGGTGGGATAGTGTACTCCACCAGGAGTGGACTAGAGACCAAATCAATTAATATATACAAACGATGGGATAGTGTAATCCACACAGAGCGCGGACTGGAGGACCAAATCAAGTTAATACATACAAAAGATGGGAATAGTGTACATCCCACAGAGTGCGGGACTAGGAGACCAAATGAAAATTAATACATACAAAAGATGGGATAGTGTACACCACACAAAGCGCGACATGGACCACCCAAAGCACTTTAAATACATGACAAAAGATGGGATAGTGTACATCCACACAGAGGCGGACTTAGAGACCAAATCAATGTTAATATATACAAAAGATGGGATCGTGTAATCCACAACAGTGTGGCTAGAGACCAAATCAATTAATACATACAAAAGATGGGAATAGTACACCACACAGAGCGCGGACTAGGAGACCAAATCCAATTTAATATAATACAAAGATGGGATAGTGTACATCCACACCGAGTGCAGATAGGACCAAATCCAATTAATACATACAAAAAGATGTGGATAGTGGACAGCCACACAGAGTCGACCTAGAGACCAAATCATATTGAAACACTACAAAAGATGGGATAGTGAGACATCCACAACAGAGTGCGACTAAGAGACAATAAATGTAATATATACAAACAATAGAAGCTTAGGGCACATCCAACTAATTTGCTACATTTACGTTATCCGTTGATTGGACTTAAAAAGCCTGCCCAGTGAATTTAAACAATTACATGAATAGATTTCACTTGCTCATATCTAGTCTGGTTAGAATATCCACCCTATATGGAATGCAACAATGGTTCAATCAACAATCTGATTGGATGCCATCTTGGTATGTTACTTAACTTCCAAAGAGTTTTTATTCACTATCAGGGAAATCAATGAAAAGTTCTTATCGTTACAAATTGGTGATAATTTTGCCCAAAACCAATAGATGTCTTCAAATGTTAACATTAAGATCTGATACGGTTGTGGGGCAAAATTAGCACCATTTTTAAAGTAAGACAACTTTATTGAATCTCCCGTATGTTTCTATTTATTTCATTGTAACTATGAAATTGTCCGTTCCTTTTGTATATGCATTGATACTTATCTAGAGTTCCAACCCACTTGCCAAGGCTCAGATATCCACACGATTTCTAAATAAAATTTGTTTGACCAATTGAAGCAATATGAAGCAGTATTAGCTCTTTGTAATCAATGTCCGAGTTACATTATGTGCATCCAACGATATTTTTATATTGTGTATTCTTAATGTCAGTCCTATTTTCAGCCAGTTTGCTTCTGGGGACTCAATTAATCAAGTTGACTAATTAACTGTTGTATGACCACCCCCCCTAAAGTATTGTGGACAGAGGAAGAAGTGATGAAGAAGATAAGAAAAATAAAACCAAGTAAGAACAAAAGGGCCGTAAGGCGAAAAATAAAAACTTTCTACAAACAGACACATAAATCTCAAAACATTTCCGGGTTAAAAAAAGATATGTATTGTAGGTGTATAGCTGTAAGACAAATTGCCTTGGGGGCTAAATGATTGGTGATTAGCCCATACCTAAAAAAATCGCCTTACAGTAGGATACAACACCGTCTATCTGTTTTTCAGAGAAATGTTTGCACTTCCTTCCATCTCCAACACATTTCCATGAGATAAAAGTACACATAAACAAAGTCTCGCATAATGGAATACATTTTTCCCTCTGGTCTCTTTATCAGAAACATGCAAATTTTCTACATTTTCAAATAGCCCGAGAAGCTTAGGTATCTAACGGGGATGCATCTGCAAAAAAGGAGGGGGCGTAAATACTTACATATAGACTAAAAATAAAAGGCTCGTCAATTATTAGAGAAATTCAAGCACAGAAAAACCGTCTGTTTGAAATAAAAAAGTATGCAAGATACGTACACATCCAAGCAACAAAAAATGGCAGCAGTGAGAGTCGTGATGTATGTTTGAACAGAAATGACATTTACATAGTCAAGCCAGTAACTCATAACATTCCACTGATTCAACATTAGATCACCATCTAGAGTTTCATGTGTGGATGTCATTTACACCATTTCTATTACTATAATGAATTTTCACCAAGTCAATCTTTCATTCAGGTCTATTAGAGTCACAGGATTCAGCTTTTTTTTTAATCAGGTTCATTCAGTAAAAGGAAACGTTTTGAGCAATCTATACCGCATAAACTTTATTTCTATATAGTTTTATTGTTGAACATACTAGAGCTAGTATGGCACCATTAAAAAATAACATTTAAAGTCTCTGCCAATCTTACCAGCGTGGGTGCTCACTCCTACAAATAATCTCAATTTGGTGGATAAGGTATCACAGGAACGACAAATGGCAAGGGTGGCAGGCAGGGTGGCACCAAATTAATAACTTTTCTTATACCATGACCAAACAAACATCTCACAACGTCGGGGGGTGTAAATGGCCCCCTTCCTCAGGGATGTTAATTCAACAGGCTACACATATAAATAGGTTAAACAATGCTTAGGACGGCCCTCCATGGGTAGTCATACCTTCTGATTGGTAACTGAAAGTGACATAGTTGCATACAAAATATACTCATTACTAGATGTCTTAATTGGGCCCAAAACACTTTTATTCTAAAAAAAAAGTAACAATTGATTTTATACTGTTTAATGCACTAATGAGTATATGTGGTTTATGCACCATGTCACTTTCGGTTTAAACCAATCAGAACGTTTGACTACACAGGGACGGCCGTCCTAAGCATTGGTTTACCTATTAATGTGTAGCCCTGGGAAGTAAACACCTGAGGAAGGGGGCACATTTACACCCCCCCGGAAACGTTGTGAGATGTTGTCTGGTCTTATGAATAAAAGTTATGATTTGGAGTGCCAGTGCCACCTTGACATGGTCCTTCTAGTATGGCACCATGGCCGCATTATGGCCCCCACGACCAATAAAATACTCCCTTTGAGGTAAGGCAGGCTTCCAACTATAAATTAATGACCAAACTATTCTTGTGGCCTATAAATTGGCAATGGTTTATTCCACCATTTGGGCAGAAGAAACCGATAGCTGGTCGTCCACACAATCCAGCACGGAAAGATCAGGAAGGGACATGCCAGGAGTCTAACTAGTCAAGCGTGTTAGCCACTGGTCTCTATGCCAAACTCACCCTCTTATGTAGTATAGAAGACAGTGCTTGAATTGCAATCCTGCCAATGGTGGAACTGCGACAACAGAGATCAACATGTGGTCATGCAAGATCAGGAACAACAAGAACATGAACAACAGAAGACAAAAGGAAAGGGGGACTAACAAATCCCACAATAACAATTATTCTACAGAACATGTCACCCAACAAAGCATAGAATGAAAATGTTAAACAATTGTAGGGAGCAGAATATAAAAGGGTTGTTTATTAAAGGACAGAGGGGGGGGCACTTTGAGGCCATGACCCGATGCTATGTAAAATGCTGTGAAAAGGTAGTAACCTACCTACTTGTTACACTTAAGAATTCCCACCCTTTACGCCATGGTCCAATTAACATAACGACCCTATGCTCCCCGTAGCTCCCCTAACGTTCTCATTGGCCCTTGTATCATTGGCCATTTCCAGCTCCCCTTAGCTTTGGTGAGGATAACTCTTTCTTAGGCTTATGTATAGAATAGAATTTTGGGAGGCAATTTTAAACTTACAATATTAATGCGTACATTCGGCTACGGAGTCATTTCTCTGTATATAAATCAGAGACGAAACTACTAGCTAATAGAAATGGCGAGTTTCCTTCGCTAGCGTTTTTTGGTTGAACACATTGACAGTTAGGGATGGCATAGCACTCGAACTCGAACCCGAGTTGCGAGCGAACTGTGAAGTTCCGAACGACCCGGACTTCTCGAACTATCTCGACGCAGACTTTCGATATTTTCCGGACTTTCGATGATTTATCGAATGTGACGTTCGAATCCGCCGAGTAAAAAGTTTATGGTATCTAGGCGCGACATCGAACTATCTGCGAGTAAAGTCTCCAGTAAAAGCCTATAGGCGAGCATCGAATCGGCGAGTTGAGGTAAAATGTCAATGTTACCTCGAACGTTCTACGACGAAAGCTCGAAAAGTTACGCCAGAGCGTGCGAGTAAATCGATTTTACGAAAGTCCTGGATATTGCAACATGCTCCCCAGGACCATTTTCCCAGGTCCCCAGCCATGACATTAGTACATAATATTTAGTTGTATTTGACTCGAAAACTTGTTCGAATATTTGCCTACCAAACTTTAATGGGTCCGTTTTCGAAACTTTGAACTTTCGAACTTGTACAATAGTGCGAAAGTTCGAAAAACGGACAAAACTTTCATAGTTCGACATCTCTAATTGACATCTGAAAATCCAATGTAAATCCAATCGAAAACTATATTTTTTTAAAATTTATAAAGCAATTTCGACTTTTGCCGGACAAATTGTCAATTGCGACCGTGATTTCAAATTTTGGAACACATTTTATTACTCAACTTAAAACAAAAACACAGAAAAAATAGGGCTGGACCACCCCATCGGCCACAGTATTAAGATCCTGACCGGTAAGGGTAACGGCACACTTATTATCAAGAGGGGTTGGTCCGGTGCGTATCAGCCCGACCCCTCGCCACAGGATAGACGTGTCTCTCACGTACCTCCGGGAGCCATGATTCAGCACATGTGATTAAGCCCCAAACACCATGTAGAAAAATATAAACTCACCGAGTCTTCAGGTGGTCCAGGTGCAAAACAGCCCGGACCGTCGCTTGTCCGTATCAGGTAACCGCAAAGAATAAATAGATGGTCCGCTGCACAAAAAAACGGATCACCACGTTCGGGAGTTGCTTTTGCCGTTGCAATATAACCAATTTAGTAAGGTGAGAACAGCTTAACGCGTTCCGACCTATCTGGTCCTTAATATAAGCACACATTTCAAAATACACCAAAAGCCCTCTAAAACAAACCACTCAGTGACATTTTATTACGCAACTTCGCCTGATGATGTATTTTCAATCACAATTTTCCAATTTTTTGACTGTGATTTAGAATTTTACAATTAGTTACAGCCTTTAAAATTCCAAAAATTCTGTGCAGCTGGGTTAAATTTTCGATATTGATAAAAAGCGAATGAATCAGTTTGCACTGGCTGTGGCTAGGTAGAGTAAACATCTGCAACAGCAGAAAAATGTTTAAAGTCCCGTAATCTTTATTAATTGTGGACGTTAAATAGGTTTTAGCCCAAGCAGCTTCCGTAAAAGAGGACAGCAGGCCCAAGGTATTTAAATAAATATGGAGCATACACTACAAAAAGATCCTATAGCTTATTAACTTGTTTAAGATCACACCCCGGTGATGATGAAGGCATTAGGAAATAAAATATTATATAATGGATTTAGAATTGTAACATTAGCCATAAATATTGCCTAGTGCTGATTCGCCAGGCTTTAAGGTGCCATACACATGTGACCGAGGTTGCAAATGCATATCAGTTTTGGTGGAGTTGGATGGGGGTTGCTGATACAGGCCTAGACGGAAAATCATCCTGCCCATACCCGCCCACGTTGTTAGTACACTATACTTAGAATAGGGAGATGTAATGTGTGACAGAATTTTACGTTAGTCTTGATATGTCGGGCACTGGTAGCTTGTAGGCTTTATAAAAAAAAAAAAACCTATTCCCATAGACATTGACCATATGGGTAATGCGTTATAGGGCCTCCTTTAGATCTTTAGATTTTGTTAGATTTTTTAAAGCGTATCTCACCCCCCCAAACCTTAAAATTTTCTGTAGCGTTAGGAACCCAAGTTCACCCCAATCTGCCATATTAGTTCTTCTAAAGAGCTCCATAAATAGACTTTACCGGCATTAGGCACTCTGCTCCTGGCTCCCTGTTGCAAAAAATGACAGACGCGGTGCCCGGTATGTATGAGAGCTTCGAGGGGACGCGGGTCGGGTAGGTAAGTCTGTTTCTAGAGCTTATTCAGAAAGAAACCAAAACAGCAGTGGGGGTGCGCTGGGGGTACCCTACACAATGGAAAATTTTTAATGGTAATGGTAGAGGCAACCATGGAAGTATCTTGAGGGTTGGGAGTCCCCCGGCAGACCAGAGTCCTCCCGGGATGGGGTGGAACAAGGAAGTAATAGGGACAGGGAGGAACACACGTCGTCCTAATCTTCACTTTCTAGACTGTAAAAAGCACTGCAGGGAGAACATTTGGAGCAGAGGAGTAAGGTAGGTTTTAACATAGACTTTGGACCAAGCAGTGGGTTCAATTTCAGTTTTGGGTGGTGGACATCCCTTTTAACTATAGAAATCTAGGTCCCCGTTGAACTGTACAATTAATTTTTTTATTTATTTTAAACCAGTTGAATACCATGTAATCACAGCTTCCATAATAATACGAGTAAAACCCCAATTTAGGTATATTTATCAGTTCAACTAGAATGAGATAGGAAATCTCAACCTTCCATGCTGGTTTTGTAAGGAGGAATCGGCATCTATGATATTCTCTTCAGGTAAGTACATAGTGGATTAATATAGTAGAGCATGTACATGTTCATACGTTTGGGACCAGATAAACTAGACCCATATAGCAGGTATATGGACTTCAGGGGGTTGATTGGCTGTTGGCTTTCCTTTGATTAAATGAATGGTCGTGGCTGATAAATTTAAAAAGCTAAGCTAAATCAAATTTCCACATTAATTTTCTTACCCCATATCTGTTGCAGTGTTTTTAAAATTTCATCACAGTTCAACTTAGAACGGGGGGAAGAGTGATCTCCGTCTGACAAAGATTTCAGCAGTATGTGTTGGGACAAGGTCTTATGTTTAACAGCAAAGGGTCATTCTCCTAATCGAGTTAGCGTGTAAAAAAAAGCTTCCTTCGTGATTAGAAGCGAGATCTAGATTCGAAACAGCCCAACGGCATGTAAATCTTTCTATTATTCTTCTACTCGAATATTTATTGCAAGTATTATTCTGCATTAATAAACAAGGCAATACTCAAATAATAAAGGTCGTTATGAATTAACATTCTGTATAACCTGTCGTTGATATAATAAGGTGAGTCCCGCCAAAACGCATGCCAGTCAAAGTTAAAGGGCAATTATGCCCGCCATCCCTCACCCCCATCTCCGTGATAGTAACCCAGGTGAGAAAACCCTTATCTCTGGGAACCATCCCCCATCGCTGGCTCAAACAAGCGTTTCACTGAACACACGACACACTCCTGCCTACTCTCATCCCACACTATTCACAACCCACACATGTAATTCGCAGGAAGATGAGGTTTCTCGTTCAATAAGCACTAAGTGGTCGAGGACCATACTAGAGTTTAACGAGGAACTACCCCTTACACAGTAATTACCCACACCAAACCCACCACCAACTACCACAACACCCGCAAGAGAGCAATCAAAAAAAAAAAAGACCAATACAGCACAAAAAAGAGGGATTACAAGGAACAGAATTTAAAAGATTGCACTAGATTAGATGTACAGTGATTAATCATCTCCATGCAAAACTCTCCTATTCGCTGACAGATGACGGGTAACTGAATAGTACAAAGACATTATGGGTAGTAGAGTACAAAGGGCTGGACTAGATGACATATGTCTTTAGCACACTCCATATATGTTACATGTGTAACTGTTACCACAGACATTACTGGTAGAGTACAGAAGGTCATGTATAGATGGACATATGTCTTATACAAACATCTAATAACTATGTTACGTTGGAACTTCTTACAGACATTATGGGTAGGGTATAAAGGTTGGAATAACTTAAGATAGTCGTATGTCTTTATACAACATCATACTATGTTACTGTGTTTGTAACTGTTTATCAGGACATTATGGGTCTAGGGGATAAAGGTTGGACTAGGTGGGGGACATATGTCTTTATACAACCTCCAATTACATGTACATGTAACTGTTAGACCAAGACATTATGGGTTAGGGTATATAACGGTGGATAGCATATACATATGTCTTTATACAACCTCAATACTATGGTACTAGCATGTTTATTACCAGACATGGGGTAGGGTATAAAGTGGGACTAGATGGACATAGTCTTTCATACCACCTCAATACAGTACTATGTAACGTTAGTGCAAGACTTAGTGGGAGGGTATAAAGGTTGGACTAGATGACATAGGTCTTTATACAACATCATACTATGACTATGTAACGGTATACAGACATTATGGTAGGTATAAAGGTTGCACTAGATGGATATGTATTTATTAACAACCTCATTACTATGTTACTGTTGTAATGTTAGACAGTAGATGATGAAAATTATAAAGTTCAGTCGTTTTCAAAACTTTCGAAATCAGTAAAGTTCGAATTCTGACCCATTAATAGTCAATGGGAGAGTGATAGTTCGAAAAAGTCTGGATGGGATGATTACAGATAGAAACTCACAGTGGTAACTACTGTAAAGGCTTGTGGCACCGGGAAAGGCTGGGGAACATGTCACTGTCACCAAACTGTTTAACACTTCTGAAACACGAGCGGGGCACATTGTAGGGTTCCGAAAGCTACATTGGGGGTTACAGCCAATTAGAGAGTTACCCAATATACTTTCCGATGGTAGCGAAAAATAGAACCATAAAATTTAGGGTTACCGAAATTGAACAAGACTTTCGAGGATTATCGAAACTAATGATACTTTCGAGGGTAAGCGAATGATACAATTATAGGTTAGCACAAACGATCCCTAAGTCGAGGGTGTACCGAAAACGAACAATACTTTTAGAGGGTTAATAAAAAAACGAAGGCTACATGTCGAGGGTTAGGGAACGATAAATTCTCGGAGTTAGCGAAAACGACTGTACATCGAAGGGGAGCGGAACGATACGTCTAGGGTTAGCTACACGGGCCGTAAATTCGATAATTATAGCATTTTCGATAAATTAGCGAAAAAAAAATACATGCTGCAAAGTCCAAATGGTCCGAGAAAATTGGGTCTGGGATAGCTGGAGAAGTCTGAGTCTGTTCGGACTGTTAAGTCCGACTCGAACTCGGAGTTTCAAGTTTGAGTGCTAGCCATCTCATTAGACAGACATTATGGGTAGGGTATAAGGGTTGGACTAGCTGACGTATATATTAGACAAACCCCAATACTGTGTTAACTATGTAACTTTCGACAGGCATTATGGGGTGGGTGTGAGGTTGGACTAGCGGCATGTGTGATTTAACTTTCACTACTTTATGTGATTGTGTAACTGTTAGACAAGCATTATGGGTAGAGTACAAAGGTTGGACTAGAGGGGACATGTGTCTATATTTAACCTCCAAATAATTACAGGGAACTGTTAGACAGGCCATTACGGGTATGGTACAAAGGATGGCTAGATAGACGTATGTCTTTATACAACCTCCAATACCATGTTACTATGTAAACTGTAGACAGGACATGTGGGTAGGGTAGAAGATGGAAACTGAGGGACGTATATCGTTATGATCAGTACAACCCCAATACTGTTTACTATATAAATGTTAGCAGACTATGGTAGGGTATAAGATTGGACTAGATGGACGTTTGTTTTATTAACCTCCCAATACACATTGTTACTATGGTAAAACTGTTAAAAAAGGCATTAGGGTAGGGGTATAAAGATGAATAGAATGAGTAGATCTTTATACAACCTTCCAATACTATATTACTAGTAAAAGTTATTACAGTCATTATGGGTAGGGTATGAAAGGTTTTGGGACTATATGGATGTATGTCATTGTACATCTCCAACCTCCAATACTATGTTACTATGTAACTGTTATACAGACATTATGGTTAGGGTTTAAAGGTTGGACTAGATGGACGTATGTCTTTATACAACCTCCAATACTGTGTTAAACTGCGTTATATTGTGTTATACTGGGTTATATTGTGTTACACTGGTTTATTGTGTGTTTTGCTGGGTTATATTGTGCAATACTGCGTTAAACTCGGTTATATTGTGTTATACTGGGTTATATTGTATTATGCTGGTTTATATTGTGTAATACTGTGCTAAACTCGGTTAGATTGTGTTATACTGGGTAATATTGTGTTATGCTAGGTCATATTGTGTAATACAGTGTTAAACTGGGTGTTATATATATTTTGTTATACTGGATTATACTGGGTTATATTGTGTTACACTGGATTATACTGGGTTATATTGTGCTACACTGGGTTAAATTGTCTTATACTGGGTTATATTGTGTTATACTGGGTTATATGGACAATCCACACAGAGTGCGAACTCTAGCAGACCAAATAATTTTTTAATACATACAAAAGATGGATAGTGTACATCCACACAGAGTTGCGACTATAGACCAAATCAAGTTAATAACATACAAAAGATGGGATAGTGTAATCCACACAGGTGCCGACGAGAGACCAATCAATTAATACATACAAAAGATGGTGATAGTGTACATTCCACACAGAGTGCGGCTAGAGAGGACCAAATCAATTTAATACATACAAAAGATAGGATAGTGTACAATCCAAACAGCGTGCGGACTAGAGACAAATCCATTTAAATATACAAAGTGGGGATAGATGTACATCCACACAGAGTGCGAACTAGAGACCAAATCAATTTATACATACAAAAAGATGGGATAAGTGACGATCAACACAGAGTGCGACAGAGACCCAAATCAATTAATACAACAAAAGATGGGATAGTGTACAAAATCCAAACAGAGCGCGATAGAGACCAAACAATTTATTATATACAAAAGATTGGTGGGATAGTGTACTCCACCAGGAGTGGACTAGAGACCAAATCAATTAATATATACAAACGATGGGATAGTGTAATCCACACAGAGCGCGGACTGGAGGACCAAATCAAGTTAATACATACAAAAGATGGGAATAGTGTACATCCCACAGAGTGCGGGACTAGGAGACCAAATGAAAATTAATACATACAAAAGATGGGATAGTGTACACCACACAAAGCGCGACATGGACCACCCAAAGCACTTTAAATACATGACAAAAGATGGGATAGTGTACATCCACACAGAGGCGGACTTAGAGACCAAATCAATGTTAATATATACAAAAGATGGGATCGTGTAATCCACAACAGTGTGGCTAGAGACCAAATCAATTAATACATACAAAAGATGGGAATAGTACACCACACAGAGCGCGGACTAGGAGACCAAATCCAATTTAATATAATACAAAGATGGGATAGTGTACATCCACACCGAGTGCAGATAGGACCAAATCCAATTAATACATACAAAAAGATGTGGATAGTGGACAGCCACACAGAGTCGACCTAGAGACCAAATCATATTGAAACACTACAAAAGATGGGATAGTGAGACATCCACAACAGAGTGCGACTAAGAGACAATAAATGTAATATATACAAACAATAGAAGCTTAGGGCACATCCAACTAATTTGCTACATTTACGTTATCCGTTGATTGGACTTAAAAAGCCTGCCCAGTGAATTTAAACAATTACATGAATAGATTTCACTTGCTCATATCTAGTCTGGTTAGAATATCCACCCTATATGGAATGCAACAATGGTTCAATCAACAATCTGATTGGATGCCATCTTGGTATGTTACTTAACTTCCAAAGAGTTTTTATTCACTATCAGGGTATCAATAAAGTTCTTATCGTTAAAACTGGTGCTAATTTTAACCAAAACCAAATAGATGTGCTTCAAATGTTAAAATAAGATCTGATGGTTGGGGGCAAAATTAGCACATTTTAAACGATAAGAAACTTTTATTGAATCTCCCGTATGTTTCTATTTATTTCATTGTAACTATGAAATTGTCCGTTCCTTTTGTATATGCATTGATACTTATCTAGAGTTCCAACCCACTTGCCAAGGCTCAGATATCCACACGATTTCTAAATAAAATTTGTTTGACCAATTGAAGCAATATGAAGCAGTATTAGCTCTTTGTAATCAATGTCCGAGTTACATTATGTGCATCCAACGATATTTTTATATTGTGTATTCTTAATGTCAGTCCTATTTTCAGCCAGTTTGCTTCTGGGGACTCAATTAATCAAGTTGACTAATTAACTGTTGTATGACCACCCCCCCTAAAGTATTGTGGACAGAGGAAGAAGTGATGAAGAAGATAAGAAAAATAAAACCAAGTAAGAACAAAAGGGCCGTAAGGCGAAAAATAAAAACTTTCTACAAACAGACACATAAATCTCAAAACATTTCCGGGTTAAAAAAAGATATGTATTGTAGGTGTATAGCTGTAAGACAAATTGCCTTGGGGGCTAAATGATTGGTGATTAGCCCATACCTAAAAAAATCGCCTTACAGTAGGATACAACACCGTCTATCTGTTTTTCAGAGAAATGTTTGCACTTCCTTCCATCTCCAACACATTTCCATGAGATAAAAGTACACATAAACAAAGTCTCGCATAATGGAATACATTTTTCCCTCTGGTCTCTTTATCAGAAACATGCAAATTTTCTACATTTTCAAATAGCCCGAGAAGCTTAGGTATCTAACGGGGATGCATCTGCAAAAAAGGAGGGGGCGTAAATACTTACATATAGACTAAAAATAAAAGGCTCGTCAATTATTAGAGAAATTCAAGCACAGAAAAACCGTCTGTTTGAAATAAAAAAGTATGCAAGATACGTACACATCCAAGCAACAAAAAATGGCAGCAGTGAGAGTCGTGATGTATGTTTGAACAGAAATGACATTTACATAGTCAAGCCAGTAACTCATAACATTCCACTGATTCAACATTAGATCACCATCTAGAGTTTCATGTGTGGATGTCATTTACACCATTTCTATTACTATAATGAATTTTCACCAAGTCAATCTTTCATTCAGGTCTATTAGAGTCACAGGATTCAGCTTTTTTTTTAATCAGGTTCATTCAGTAAAAGGAAACGTTTTGAGCAATCTATACCGCATAAACTTTATTTCTATATAGTTTTATTGTTGAACATACTAGAGCTAGTATGGCACCATTAAAAAATAACATTTAAAGTCTCTGCCAATCTTACCAGCGTGGGTGCTCACTCCTACAAATAATCTCAATTTGGTGGATAAGGTATCACAGGAACGACAAATGGCAAGGGTGGCAGGCAGGGTGGCACCAAATTAATAACTTTTCTTATACCATGACCAAACAAACATCTCACAACGTCGGGGGGTGTAAATGGCCCCCTTCCTCAGGGATGTTAATTCAACAGGCTACACATATAAATAGGTTAAACAATGCTTAGGACGGCCCTCCATGGGTAGTCATACCTTCTGATTGGTAACTGAAAGTGACATAGTTGCATACAAAATATACTCATTACTAGATGTCTTAATTGGGCCCAAAACACTTTTATTCTAAAAAAAAAGTAACAATTGATTTTATACTGTTTAATGCACTAATGAGTATATGTGGTTTATGCACCATGTCACTTTCGGTTTAAACCAATCAGAACGTTTGACTACACAGGGACGGCCGTCCTAAGCATTGGTTTACCTATTAATGTGTAGCCCTGGGAAGTAAACACCTGAGGAAGGGGGCACATTTACACCCCCCCGGAAACGTTGTGAGATGTTGTCTGGTCTTATGAATAAAAGTTATGATTTGGAGTGCCAGTGCCACCTTGACATGGTCCTTCTAGTATGGCACCATGGCCGCATTATGGCCCCCACGACCAATAAAATACTCCCTTTGAGGTAAGGCAGGCTTCCAACTATAAATTAATGACCAAACTATTCTTGTGGCCTATAAATTGGCAATGGTTTATTCCACCATTTGGGCAGAAGAAACCGATAGCTGGTCGTCCACACAATCCAGCACGGAAAGATCAGGAAGGGACATGCCAGGAGTCTAACTAGTCAAGCGTGTTAGCCACTGGTCTCTATGCCAAACTCACC
This sequence comes from Hymenochirus boettgeri, assembly GCA_019447015.1. Taxonomy (NCBI): domain Eukaryota; kingdom Metazoa; phylum Chordata; class Amphibia; order Anura; family Pipidae; genus Hymenochirus; species Hymenochirus boettgeri. Next base: position 325,294,926 of record CM033470.1, on the reverse strand, counting down.
CTCTTATGTAGTATAGAAGACAGTGCTTGAATTGCAATCCTGCCAATGGTGGAACTGCGACAACAGAGATCAACATGTGGTCATGCAAGATCAGGAACAACAAGAACATGAACAACAGAAGACAAAAGGAAAGGGGGACTAACAAATCCCACAATAACAATTATTCTACAGAACATGTCACCCAACAAAGCATAGAATGAAAATGTTAAACAATTGTAGGGAGCAGAATATAAAAGGGTTGTTTATTAAAGGACAGAGGGGGGGGCACTTTGAGGCCATGACCCGATGCTATGTAAAATGCTGTGAAAAGGTAGTAACCTACCTACTTGTTACACTTAAGAATTCCCACCCTTTACGCCATGGTCCAATTAACATAACGACCCTATGCTCCCCGTAGCTCCCCTAACGTTCTCATTGGCCCTTGTATCATTGGCCATTTCCAGCTCCCCTTAGCTTTGGTGAGGATAACTCTTTCTTAGGCTTATGTATAGAATAGAATTTTGGGAGGCAATTTTAAACTTACAATATTAATGCGTACATTCGGCTACGGAGTCATTTCTCTGTATATAAATCAGAGACGAAACTACTAGCTAATAGAAATGGCGAGTTTCCTTCGCTAGCGTTTTTTGGTTGAACACATTGACAGTTAGGGATGGCATAGCACTCGAACTCGAACCCGAGTTGCGAGCGAACTGTGAAGTTCCGAACGACCCGGACTTCTCGAACTATCTCGACGCAGACTTTCGATATTTTCCGGACTTTCGATGATTTATCGAATGTGACGTTCGAATCCGCCGAGTAAAAAGTTTATGGTATCTAGGCGCGACATCGAACTATCTGCGAGTAAAGTCTCCAGTAAAAGCCTATAGGCGAGCATCGAATCGGCGAGTTGAGGTAAAATGTCAATGTTACCTCGAACGTTCTACGACGAAAGCTCGAAAAGTTACGCCAGAGCGTGCGAGTAAATCGATTTTACGAAAGTCCTGGATATTGCAACATGCTCCCCAGGACCATTTTCCCAGGTCCCCAGCCATGACATTAGTACATAATATTTAGTTGTATTTGACTCGAAAACTTGTTCGAATATTTGCCTACCAAACTTTAATGGGTCCGTTTTCGAAACTTTGAACTTTCGAACTTGTACAATAGTGCGAAAGTTCGAAAAACGGACAAAACTTTCATAGTTCGACATCTCTAATTGACATCTGAAAATCCAATGTAAATCCAATCGAAAACTATATTTTTTTAAAATTTATAAAGCAATTTCGACTTTTGCCGGACAAATTGTCAATTGCGACCGTGATTTCAAATTTTGGAACACATTTTATTACTCAACTTAAAACAAAAACACAGAAAAAATAGGGCTGGACCACCCCATCGGCCACAGTATTAAGATCCTGACCGGTAAGGGTAACGGCACACTTATTATCAAGAGGGGTTGGTCCGGTGCGTATCAGCCCGACCCCTCGCCACAGGATAGACGTGTCTCTCACGTACCTCCGGGAGCCATGATTCAGCACATGTGATTAAGCCCCAAACACCATGTAGAAAAATATAAACTCACCGAGTCTTCAGGTGGTCCAGGTGCAAAACAGCCCGGACCGTCGCTTGTCCGTATCAGGTAACCGCAAAGAATAAATAGATGGTCCGCTGCACAAAAAAACGGATCACCACGTTCGGGAGTTGCTTTTGCCGTTGCAATATAACCAATTTAGTAAGGTGAGAACAGCTTAACGCGTTCCGACCTATCTGGTCCTTAATATAAGCACACATTTCAAAATACACCAAAAGCCCTCTAAAACAAACCACTCAGTGACATTTTATTACGCAACTTCGCCTGATGATGTATTTTCAATCACAATTTTCCAATTTTTTGACTGTGATTTAGAATTTTACAATTAGTTACAGCCTTTAAAATTCCAAAAATTCTGTGCAGCTGGGTTAAATTTTCGATATTGATAAAAAGCGAATGAATCAGTTTGCACTGGCTGTGGCTAGGTAGAGTAAACATCTGCAACAGCAGAAAAATGTTTAAAGTCCCGTAATCTTTATTAATTGTGGACGTTAAATAGGTTTTAGCCCAAGCAGCTTCCGTAAAAGAGGACAGCAGGCCCAAGGTATTTAAATAAATATGGAGCATACACTACAAAAAGATCCTATAGCTTATTAACTTGTTTAAGATCACACCCCGGTGATGATGAAGGCATTAGGAAATAAAATATTATATAATGGATTTAGAATTGTAACATTAGCCATAAATATTGCCTAGTGCTGATTCGCCAGGCTTTAAGGTGCCATACACATGTGACCGAGGTTGCAAATGCATATCAGTTTTGGTGGAGTTGGATGGGGGTTGCTGATACAGGCCTAGACGGAAAATCATCCTGCCCATACCCGCCCACGTTGTTAGTACACTATACTTAGAATAGGGAGATGTAATGTGTGACAGAATTTTACGTTAGTCTTGATATGTCGGGCACTGGTAGCTTGTAGGCTTTATAAAAAAAAAAAAACCTATTCCCATAGACATTGACCATATGGGTAATGCGTTATAGGGCCTCCTTTAGATCTTTAGATTTTGTTAGATTTTTTAAAGCGTATCTCACCCCCCCAAACCTTAAAATTTTCTGTAGCGTTAGGAACCCAAGTTCACCCCAATCTGCCATATTAGTTCTTCTAAAGAGCTCCATAAATAGACTTTACCGGCATTAGGCACTCTGCTCCTGGCTCCCTGTTGCAAAAAATGACAGACGCGGTGCCCGGTATGTATGAGAGCTTCGAGGGGACGCGGGTCGGGTAGGTAAGTCTGTTTCTAGAGCTTATTCAGAAAGAAACCAAAACAGCAGTGGGGGTGCGCTGGGGGTACCCTACACAATGGAAAATTTTTAATGGTAATGGTAGAGGCAACCATGGAAGTATCTTGAGGGTTGGGAGTCCCCCGGCAGACCAGAGTCCTCCCGGGATGGGGTGGAACAAGGAAGTAATAGGGACAGGGAGGAACACACGTCGTCCTAATCTTCACTTTCTAGACTGTAAAAAGCACTGCAGGGAGAACATTTGGAGCAGAGGAGTAAGGTAGGTTTTAACATAGACTTTGGACCAAGCAGTGGGTTCAATTTCAGTTTTGGGTGGTGGACATCCCTTTTAACTATAGAAATCTAGGTCCCCGTTGAACTGTACAATTAATTTTTTTATTTATTTTAAACCAGTTGAATACCATGTAATCACAGCTTCCATAATAATACGAGTAAAACCCCAATTTAGGTATATTTATCAGTTCAACTAGAATGAGATAGGAAATCTCAACCTTCCATGCTGGTTTTGTAAGGAGGAATCGGCATCTATGATATTCTCTTCAGGTAAGTACATAGTGGATTAATATAGTAGAGCATGTACATGTTCATACGTTTGGGACCAGATAAACTAGACCCATATAGCAGGTATATGGACTTCAGGGGGTTGATTGGCTGTTGGCTTTCCTTTGATTAAATGAATGGTCGTGGCTGATAAATTTAAAAAGCTAAGCTAAATCAAATTTCCACATTAATTTTCTTACCCCATATCTGTTGCAGTGTTTTTAAAATTTCATCACAGTTCAACTTAGAACGGGGGGAAGAGTGATCTCCGTCTGACAAAGATTTCAGCAGTATGTGTTGGGACAAGGTCTTATGTTTAACAGCAAAGGGTCATTCTCCTAATCGAGTTAGCGTGTAAAAAAAAGCTTCCTTCGTGATTAGAAGCGAGATCTAGATTCGAAACAGCCCAACGGCATGTAAATCTTTCTATTATTCTTCTACTCGAATATTTATTGCAAGTATTATTCTGCATTAATAAACAAGGCAATACTCAAATAATAAAGGTCGTTATGAATTAACATTCTGTATAACCTGTCGTTGATATAATAAGGTGAGTCCCGCCAAAACGCATGCCAGTCAAAGTTAAAGGGCAATTATGCCCGCCATCCCTCACCCCCATCTCCGTGATAGTAACCCAGGTGAGAAAACCCTTATCTCTGGGAACCATCCCCCATCGCTGGCTCAAACAAGCGTTTCACTGAACACACGACACACTCCTGCCTACTCTCATCCCACACTATTCACAACCCACACATGTAATTCGCAGGAAGATGAGGTTTCTCGTTCAATAAGCACTAAGTGGTCGAGGACCATACTAGAGTTTAACGAGGAACTACCCCTTACACAGTAATTACCCACACCAAACCCACCACCAACTACCACAACACCCGCAAGAGAGCAATCAAAAAAAAAAAAGACCAATACAGCACAAAAAAGAGGGATTACAAGGAACAGAATTTAAAAGATTGCACTAGATTAGATGTACAGTGATTAATCATCTCCATGCAAAACTCTCCTATTCGCTGACAGATGACGGGTAACTGAATAGTACAAAGACATTATGGGTAGTAGAGTACAAAGGGCTGGACTAGATGACATATGTCTTTAGCACACTCCATATATGTTACATGTGTAACTGTTACCACAGACATTACTGGTAGAGTACAGAAGGTCATGTATAGATGGACATATGTCTTATACAAACATCTAATAACTATGTTACGTTGGAACTTCTTACAGACATTATGGGTAGGGTATAAAGGTTGGAATAACTTAAGATAGTCGTATGTCTTTATACAACATCATACTATGTTACTGTGTTTGTAACTGTTTATCAGGACATTATGGGTCTAGGGGATAAAGGTTGGACTAGGTGGGGGACATATGTCTTTATACAACCTCCAATTACATGTACATGTAACTGTTAGACCAAGACATTATGGGTTAGGGTATATAACGGTGGATAGCATATACATATGTCTTTATACAACCTCAATACTATGGTACTAGCATGTTTATTACCAGACATGGGGTAGGGTATAAAGTGGGACTAGATGGACATAGTCTTTCATACCACCTCAATACAGTACTATGTAACGTTAGTGCAAGACTTAGTGGGAGGGTATAAAGGTTGGACTAGATGACATAGGTCTTTATACAACATCATACTATGACTATGTAACGGTATACAGACATTATGGTAGGTATAAAGGTTGCACTAGATGGATATGTATTTATTAACAACCTCATTACTATGTTACTGTTGTAATGTTAGACAGTAGATGATGAAAATTATAAAGTTCAGTCGTTTTCAAAACTTTCGAAATCAGTAAAGTTCGAATTCTGACCCATTAATAGTCAATGGGAGAGTGATAGTTCGAAAAAGTCTGGATGGGATGATTACAGATAGAAACTCACAGTGGTAACTACTGTAAAGGCTTGTGGCACCGGGAAAGGCTGGGGAACATGTCACTGTCACCAAACTGTTTAACACTTCTGAAACACGAGCGGGGCACATTGTAGGGTTCCGAAAGCTACATTGGGGGTTACAGCCAATTAGAGAGTTACCCAATATACTTTCCGATGGTAGCGAAAAATAGAACCATAAAATTTAGGGTTACCGAAATTGAACAAGACTTTCGAGGATTATCGAAACTAATGATACTTTCGAGGGTAAGCGAATGATACAATTATAGGTTAGCACAAACGATCCCTAAGTCGAGGGTGTACCGAAAACGAACAATACTTTTAGAGGGTTAATAAAAAAACGAAGGCTACATGTCGAGGGTTAGGGAACGATAAATTCTCGGAGTTAGCGAAAACGACTGTACATCGAAGGGGAGCGGAACGATACGTCTAGGGTTAGCTACACGGGCCGTAAATTCGATAATTATAGCATTTTCGATAAATTAGCGAAAAAAAAATACATGCTGCAAAGTCCAAATGGTCCGAGAAAATTGGGTCTGGGATAGCTGGAGAAGTCTGAGTCTGTTCGGACTGTTAAGTCCGACTCGAACTCGGAGTTTCAAGTTTGAGTGCTAGCCATCTCATTAGACAGACATTATGGGTAGGGTATAAGGGTTGGACTAGCTGACGTATATATTAGACAAACCCCAATACTGTGTTAACTATGTAACTTTCGACAGGCATTATGGGGTGGGTGTGAGGTTGGACTAGCGGCATGTGTGATTTAACTTTCACTACTTTATGTGATTGTGTAACTGTTAGACAAGCATTATGGGTAGAGTACAAAGGTTGGACTAGAGGGGACATGTGTCTATATTTAACCTCCAAATAATTACAGGGAACTGTTAGACAGGCCATTACGGGTATGGTACAAAGGATGGCTAGATAGACGTATGTCTTTATACAACCTCCAATACCATGTTACTATGTAAACTGTAGACAGGACATGTGGGTAGGGTAGAAGATGGAAACTGAGGGACGTATATCGTTATGATCAGTACAACCCCAATACTGTTTACTATATAAATGTTAGCAGACTATGGTAGGGTATAAGATTGGACTAGATGGACGTTTGTTTTATTAACCTCCCAATACACATTGTTACTATGGTAAAACTGTTAAAAAAGGCATTAGGGTAGGGGTATAAAGATGAATAGAATGAGTAGATCTTTATACAACCTTCCAATACTATATTACTAGTAAAAGTTATTACAGTCATTATGGGTAGGGTATGAAAGGTTTTGGGACTATATGGATGTATGTCATTGTACATCTCCATACTATGGTACTATGTAAACTGTGATACAGACATTATGGGTAGGGTTAAAGGTTGACTAGATGGACGTATGTCTTTATCACAACCTCCAATACTATGGTGACTATGTAATGTTAGACAGACATGATGGTAGGGGTATAAGGTTGGAATAGATGGAACATATGTATTTAAACCACCTCAATACTATGTACGTATGGTAACTGTTAGACAGACATAGGAGGGTATAAAGGTTGGACTAGATGGACATATGTCGTTTATACAACCCTCTCTATGTTGACTATGTAAACTGTTATACAGACATTATGGGTGGGTACTAAAGGTTGCACTAGATGGCTATGGTCTTATTACAACCTCATAACTAGTTATGCTGTAAGGTTAGGACAGTAGATGGCGAACTTCCTAAAGGTTCAGTCCGTTTTCAACTGCGAACTCAGTTAAAGTTCTCGAATCTGACCCCATTAAATCAAGGGAGGAGAGTGATAGTTCGAAAAAGTATGGATGATTTACAGGCATTTTAAAAAAAAACTAAACAGTGGTAAACTTACTGTAAATGGCTGTGGCACCGGGGAAATGGTTTTCTGGGAAACATTGTCACTGTCAACCAAACTTTTTTAACACTTCTTAAACCGAGGGGCAATGGTCGGGTTTTCCGAACGTACATTCGGGGACGGTTACAGCCAATTAGAGGTTACCCAATAAGACTTTCGATGGTGAGCGGAAAATAGAACCATAAATTTAAGGGTTACCAAATTGAAAAGACTTTCGAGGATTATCGAAAACTAATGATACGTTCGGGGTAAGCGAATGTTAACATCTAGGGTTTAGGCAAACAAAAAACGATCCATACAGCGAGGGTTACCGAAAACGAAACATTATTTAGGAGTGTTAATAAAAAACCGAAGGCTACATTCGAGGGTAGTGAACGATAAATTCTAGGTAGCGAAAACGATCTGTACATTTCGAAGGTTGATGCGAACGCTACAATTCTAGGGTTAGCGACGGCCGTAATTCGATAATTATCGCCTTTTCGAATAATTAGAGACAATACAGCTTGCAAAGTCCAAATAGTTCTGAGAATTTGGGTCGGGGGGGATAGGCTGGAGAAGTATGAGTCTGTTCGGACTGTTAGTTCGACTAGAACTCGGTTTCAGTTGAGTCTAGTCATCTCTGTAGACAGACATTAGGTTAGGGATAAGGTGGATAGCTGGACGTATTATCTTTAGACCAACCTCAATACTGTGTTACTATGTAACTTTTAGACAGGCATTATGGGGGTAGGGTGTGAAGTTGGACTAGCTGGACAGGTGGTATTTAAACTTCAAAAATACTATGTGTATTGTGTTTGAACTGTTAGACAAGAATTATGGGTAAGAGTACAAAGGTTTGGACTAGATGGACAGGTGTCTATATTTAACCTCCAATATAATTTTACTATGTAAACTGTTTTAGACAGGGCATACGGGTATGGTTTACAAAGGATGGTAGATAGACGTATGTCTTAACAACCTCAATACCATGTGACTATGTAAAAAACTGTTAGAAGACATTATGGGTAGGGCGGGGGTGGGTAGGGTATTTATAAAGATTGAACTAGATGGACGTTAGAGCTTTTACAGTACAACTCCACTTACTATTTTACAATATGAATGTTAGACAGACATTATGGGTAGGGTATAAAGATTGGAACTAGTGGACGTATGTCTTATACAACCTCCAATTACCATGTTACAGTAACGGTAAAAGGGCATTAAGGGTAGGGTATAAAGATTGAACTAGATGGACGGTATATCTTTATACAACCTCCAATACTATATTACGAGTAAACTGTATACAGTCATTCTGGGTGGGTTATAAAAAGGTGGACTATAGGAGTATGTCGTATACAGTACCAAATAGCTGTTACTATGTAACTGTTATACAGGACATTATGGGTTAGGGGATAAGGTGGACTAGAGGACGTATGTCTTTATACAACCCTCCAATTACTATGTTACTATGTAAAATGTATGACAGGACACTATGGTAGGGTTTAAAAGGGTGGATAGCTGACGTATGTCTTTAGACAACCTCAATAATATGTTACTATGAACAGTTAGACAGACATAGGGTAGGGTATAATGGTTGATAGGATGGACATATGTCTATACAACTCCAAACTATGTTACCTATGTAAACTGTAAGACAGGCAGTAGGGTAGGGTAATACGGATTGAACAGATGGACGTATGTCTTTATACAACCCTCCATACTATGTTACTATGTAACTGTTATACAGACATTATGGGTTAGGGTATAAAGGGTTGGACTGGATGGACATACGTCTTTATGAAAACTCCAATACGTATGTTACGATGTAACTGTTCTACAGAACATTATGGGTAGGGGTATAAATAAAAGGTTGGGACTAGATGGACCTACGTCTTATACAACCTCCACATACTAGTTACTATGTAACTGGTTATACAGACATTATGGGTAGGGTATAAAAGGTGGAAATAGATGGACGTAGTTTTATACAACCTCCAATCCTATGTTACTAGTAAATGTTTTATACAGACATTAGGGGTAGGGTATAAAGGTTGGAATAGATGGAGTAGTCTTTATACAAACCTCCAATACTATGTTAATATGGAACTGTTAGACAGGACATATGGGTAGGGTATAAAGGTTGGAATAGATGGACGTATGTCTTTATACAACCTCAATACTATGTTACTAGTAAATGTTAGGACAGACCATTGAGGGTAGGGTATAAAGGTGAAACTAGGATGGACGTATGTTCTTTATACAACCTCCATACTATGTACTAGGTAACTGTTATACAGACTTATTGGGTATAGTGATACATGTTGGACTAGATGGACGTAGGTCTTTATACAACCTCAAACTATGTACTATGTAACTGTATACAGACATTAGAGTAGGGTTATAAGGTGGAATAGATGGCGGTATTCTTTATAAACTCCAAGTACTTGTTACTATGTAACTGTTATACAGACATTAGGAGGAGGGTATAAGGTAGGACTCGATGGGGACGATGTCTTCTTACAACCTCAATTACTATGTTACTATGTAACTGTTATACAGGGACATTATGGGTAGGGTATAAAGGGTTGGACTAGATGGCCGTTACTGTATGTCTGATTCAACCACCAAGCTAGTTACAATTAAACAAAACAGATATGAAAGAACAAGATGTTTTCCATATAGACCAGTAATGACATAGAAAGAAACGACACGGCCCCAGGGACCCTGGACACTTGATTATTACTGTCGTAAGACACCAGTTCGTAAAACTGCCAGGCCAGTAATTTGAGATCAGCGTACCAGACGAATGTCGATTAATAATCATTATCTGCCAAACAACATCAACATGGGGAACATGGCCAAGGTAAAAAGAAAAAAGACGGTATTGGCGTTTTTCAAAGATGAAAGTATAGAAGTTAAGTCCTTTTCCCATAATCAATCAAATGAAACTTGAGTGTTGATCTCTGTAAAGGAAACAAAGTTGTAGCATCAGGCAAAAACAATAATATTCATCTTCAGGAAAAGTAAATGGTAATTGATCCAGTAGAGAGAAAGGTGTAGTCATGCTTGGGATCAAAAAGAACTCTATCCCTTGAACGTAAATGGACTCACCGGATTGATGGTCTTTGCCTCCCTTTGATTAATATGAATGGGGCTGGGTGCTTGATTCAAGTAGCCAAGATAATCAATTTTCAAATCAAAGCTTTTCCATATCTTTCCATGTGTTTATGAAATTTTATCGCGTTCAATAAATGAGGTGGATTTGCAAAAGATTTGGCGCAGTTGGGGTCTTGAAAAGGTTTTACCATGAACAGCGTGGATTCATGTTCTTCTAATCAAGGTATATGGTGCAAAAAAAAGTTCATGATCAAAAAAAAAAAACAAGATGGAGAGGCCTGGGAGGATAAATATGTGGGCTCAACTAGAGAAGGTAATGATGAGCTTTTAAGGGCTATTTAGCCAAGAGATAAAGGTTGTTATTAAACAAAGCAGGGGTAGAACAATGTTAACTTGTGATTGTGATTGAAAAAATAGTGCTGAGAGGGTTAGTAAAAGAAGAGGTGAACACACTGGAGTGTGTATATCGGGGGACTTCCTGTCCCCCTCTCTTAGGTGTCACGACGTTTGTGACTTGCAAAATAAATTATAGCCAAAGAAGTGTTGCACCTCTTTATTTTTTTGTCTTGATGTATTCCTATGATCTATGGGTTTAGAAGAAAGGTGACCTCCATTTTTAAGTAGAAATGTACATTAGATACACAAATTATCCAAGGGTCACATTATAGGCATAAGGAGGTAAATAGAGCAGGAATAGCACCCAGGCTAGAAAAGAATCTACTGTAACTAGGAGGAAAGGCAATTCTTAAAGAATAGTTACCTTTTCAAGGAAGCTATTCCTTTGATGTATTGATTGAAGACCGGGGGGGTAAGGGCAATGAAGTACCTTCTGTTTTATAACCTTTATTAAACAAGGCAACGTGACATTTAGACGAGAGCTGAATGAACTGGCGAATTTCGTTTCGAGAGCGTTCCGCAGAACCGAGTGAGTATTTCGGAAAATTCACCTTTGGACGGTGGGGTTTCGATTTTCACATTTTCACAGGGTTTTCGAAAAAATTTCAAAAAATATGTGAATCTGTAAACTTTATTGTGAAACTGGCAGAATCTGAATTGAAAACCAGGCTGTGTTCCGAAATGGGATTCATCATCTCACTAAGCCAGAATCTAGCACTGCTTGTGTCTAAATAAATCTCTTTTCATCACAAAAATACAACATTTAACAACCAACAAAAAGAACAGGAAGTCTATCAACTTGGTTCAACATACCCTTCCCATTCTGACAGGCCTGACATAACTAAAACTACAAGACAAATTGGATCGCGTGCTAAAACAACAAACAATGGATAAAACAAAAATCGGTCACGTAAATAAACAACCTGACGAGTGTGTTAAATAACGTTCGCATATATAAGGAACCACTGCCACGCAGAATGACAATCGCAGTAAAAATAACAACACCGGACCGATGTGTAAATAACGTTCGCCAGTATAAGTAACCACTGCCGCAGAAATGGACAATCGCCACGTAAAATAACAACCGACGAGTTGTGTTAAATAACGTTCGCCATATTAAAGTAACCATGCCGCCGCAGAATGACCGCCACGTAAATAACAACCCGAACCGATGTGTTAAAATAACGTTGCCTATAAGTAACCACTGCCACGCAAGAATGACAATCGCACGTAAAATCAACAACGACCGATTTGTGTTAAATAAACGTTCGCCATATAAAGTAACCACTGCACGGCAGAATGACCGCACGTAAAATAACACACCGAGATGTGTTTTAAATAACGTTCGCCAATAAAGTAACCACTTGACGCGCCAGAATGACATAAAGCGGTAAAATAACAACCGGACCGAATACGTTGCAATAAAGTAACCACGTCGGCGAATGCCAGCCACAGTGACAAATTGGTAAAACGGATAGAACCACTGCCGCGGCAGAAGAATGACAAATCGACACGGAAATAACAACCTGGACGAGTTGTGTTAATAGTTCGCCTATTATAAAAGAGTACCACTGCACGCGGCAGAATGACAATCGCAGTAGTAAAAAACAACCGACCGAGTTGTGTAAATAAGTTTCGCCATATAAAGTAACCACTGCCCGCAGCAGTGACAACGCCACGTAAAATAACAAAACCGAACCGATGTGTAAATAAACGTTCGCATATAAAGTAACCACTGCCGGCAGAACAGAATGACAATCGCCACTAAAAATAACAACGACCGAGTGTGTTAAGAAAGTTCGGCCATATAAAGTAACCACTGCCGCGCAGAATGACAATCGCCGAAATAAATAACAACGAACGATGTGTTAATAACGTTCGCCTTTATATAAAGTAACATTCGCGCGCAGAATGACAATCGCCACGTGAATAAAAACCGACCGATTGTGTTTAAATAAACGTTCGCCCATATTAAAGTAACCACTGGTGCAGCGCAGAATGACAATCGCAACTATAAATAACAAGCCGACCGATCGTGTGTAAATAAACGTTCGCCAATAAAGTAACCACTGCCGCGCAGAAGGACAAATCCCACGTATAAAATAATAACAACCGACGATATGGTTAAATAACGTCGCCATATAAAGTAACCCTGCCGCGCAGAATGACACGCCCATTAAAATAAAAACCGACGAGTATGTTTAAATACGTTCGCATATAAAGTAACCACTGCCGCGCAGGAATGACATCGCCGTAACGTAAAAACAATCCGACGAGTATAATAACGTTCGCCTATTATAAAGTAAACACTGCCCGGCAGAATGACGCCCAATCGCAATACATAACACGACCGAGCTTTGTGTTAAATAACGTGCCATATAAAAGTACCCACTGCGCGCAGAAATGCAATCGCCCGTAAAAATAAACACTCCGACCGATGTGTGAATAACGTCGCCATAAAGTAACACGTGCCGCGCAGAATGACAATCGCCACGTAAAATAAAAACCGACGCCGATGTAGTTAAATAAGTTCGCAATATAACCATGGCCAATGAAGCCACGAAATACACCAGGTAGCGTCCTAGGTACTGCCCCAGAGATGACAATCGCCACGTAAAATAAAAACGACCGCTAGTGTTAAATAACGTTCGCCATTATAAAGTAAAACCACCATGCACGCAGAATGACGCACGTAAGAACAACCGACCGGTGTTAAATAACGTTCGGCCATATAAAGTAACCATTGCCGCGCAGGAATGACAATCGCCACGTTAAAATAACAACCGACCCGATGTGTGTTTAAAAAACGTTCGCCATATGAAAGTAACCACTGCCGCGCAGAATGACAATCGCCACGTGAAATAAAACAAAACCGACCGAGAGGTGTGTGTTGTAAATAACGTTCGCCATATAAAGTAACCACTGCCGCGCAGAATGCCAATCGCCACGTAAATAACAACCGACAGATGTGTTAAATAACGTCTCGCCATATAAAGAACCACTTGCCCGCAGAATGACAATGCGCCACGTAAAATAACAACCGACCGATGTGTTAACATTGTAGACGTTGCCCATATAAAGTAACCACGTGCGGCAGAATGACAATCGCCACTAAAATAACAACGACCGTGTGTTAAATAAAGTTCGCCATATTAAAGGTAACCATGCCGGCATGTAATGACAATCGCCACAGTAAATAACAAAACCGGACCGATGTGTTAAAAATAACGTCTCGCCATATAAGTAACCACTGCAGACGCATGAATGACAATCGCACAGTGAAATAAAACAATCCGACGATTTGTGTTAAATAAACGTTGCCATTAAAGTAACCTTGCCGCGAGAATGACAATCGCCACATAAAAATACAACCGACGAGCGGTGTGTTAAATAATTCGCCATAAAAGTAACCACTGCCGACGCGAAATGACAGCGCCACGTAAAATAAAACAAACCGACCCGATGTGTTAAATAACGTTCTCCAATATAAGTAACCACTGCGCGAGAATACAATCGCCACGTAAAAATACAACCCGACCGATACTTGTTAATATTAACGTTCGCCATTAAGATACATGACCGCGCAGAATGACCGCCATTGTAAAATAACACCCCCCACCCGACCGATATGTTAAATAACGTTCGCCCTATAAAGTAACACTGCCGCGCACGATGACATCGCCACGTAAAATAAAACTGACCGATGTGTAGTAAATAACGTTCGCACATATAAAGTAACACACTGCCACGCAGAATGCACCGCCACGTAAAATAACAAACCGACCCAGATGTGTTAAATAACGCTCGCCATATAAAGTAACCAATGCCGCGCAGAATGAACCAATCGCCAAGTAAAATAACACACGACCGATGTGTTAATAGACGTTTCGCCATATAAAGTAACCACTGACCAACGCAGAATGGACAATCGCCAAGTAAAATAAACAACACGACCGATGTGTTAAATAACGTTGCCATATAAAGACCACTGCCGCCGCAGAATGACATAGCAATTCGAATAAAATAACCGACCGAGTGTTATAAAGAACGTTCGCCATATAAAGTAGACCACTGGCGCGCAGAATACAATCGCCAGTAAAATAAACAAGAGACCGATTGTGTTAAATCAGTTCACCATATATAAAGTAACCACTGCCAGCAGCAGAATGACCAATCGCACGTAAAGTTTAGGATGCTCAGTTTATTGCGGCCGATATGGATTGGTTACCATGATACGTCATTTGTCACTGCTCTGAAAAGCAGAACAGTTAGAGTCATGGGGTCGGTACAAAACAATACGACAACATCACTACATCTGATAGCGTTATCTTGATAAAACTTAGAGCTGCGACCTCATGAAAACAACTGGAGTGTGCACTTGCGATCGAACAATGCTGCGCGCATCGGAGCTTGATTAGCGGCTCGCACGTACAAAACGAATGCCCGAGCACTGGTTGGCCACATAGGGTCCAGTTTTCAAAGCACAAATCGTATCAAAAATCGCAATCAGAGCAGGATCAGACTAGTGTGGCCTAGCCCTTAATCAAACAACGAAGTACTCCATGCAATAAAGTATTAATACTACTGGGTTAAAGGGGAAGTTCAGTGCAAATACATAGCTTTTCCAGAATAAAAAGCCAGTATTTTCCCGATCCCAATGACCTTAACCTGGCCAATTCAGGCATTGATTGTCGTGTGTATAATAAATGCAACGAAAGATACTGACTTCCTGTGTTGCAGGACCTAGTAGAGACCGCCTATGGTCTGTGCCCTTGACCCAGCGCCGGTGATCCGAGTTGCTCAGTAGAGATCTGAGCATTTTCTCTTGGACCCATCAACAAGCAATCAGTAAGAAATTACTGTAGAGGAACATTCAAGGGAATGTGGTGCCTCCTGGGAAGAGAAGGACGTTAGAACCTGAAATGTCACCTTCACTAATGTCAAAGCCAGCAGGGAACAGCAAAGGGTATGAAATCAAACGGATTTTTCAAAATGGAGAGAAGATGTAGAAAACTAAGAAGTGCATACACAAACTAACAATTTTAACAAATATTGATAATTTCCACGAACTGTCCCTTTCACGTATTTTTGGCATAACTTCCCTTTAAGATTTTATTAACTTTTAGAGAAGACAAGATGACAAGGGAACAACTAGGAGGCAGCAGGACTTTTTACACAAGCTATGTGTCCTTTTCTTTGCTGTTTACATGTTCATTGTTTTTCATAATACGTACATAACACAAGCTGTAGTGGAACGGCCTCCGAGTGCTTGTGGCTACACTGGTTTATTCTTTAACATTAATATATAGATATAAACAAACAGATATGATTGTTTACTGTGCTGAGGAGATAGAAAAACACGTTGACTTTCCCAGTGAAACACTATAGACAGATCTGATGGGACCTGATGCAGTCTGGATTGGGTTTTTTTTTTTCATGCTGTGATCAATTGGAGCCGTTTTTTCTGAGCATACGAAGTGTCCCCAATGCACAGACTTTGTAATTCAACCTTCTACAGCGCTGACTAACTGAAGGAACACGCAGAGCAAACACGGATATTCGCATCCAGCATTTCCATTTCCTATTTTAATCATGTCACAGCGGAAAGATGTTGAAGTTGTAAGAATGGACGTTAGAAGAGGTACAATTCCAAATGGACAAATAAAGACACTTCAGGTTTTTAATTTCTACAAGAAAGCCCATGTCGCCAGTCCCTGCCTCTCCCAACATGGTGGTGATTATGGTGCTCCTATTGTAATATAAAGGGGTCTATCAATGACCTGGTTGGGTGGGTTGACACTTTAGGATAAAAAGGGGATTATATTGGGTGGTTTGGTATTATGTGCAAAAGACACCATTAGAATTGATGCCAGTAGCCAATCCACCAGAGGCTTTTTCAGCGTATTTAACATCAGAGATAACTAGCATTACATACATTAGTGAGAGGAAATGCACAGAAGAAAGTGTGTAGTAAAGGGACTCCACTCGTAATACACCATGTTTTGCCATGGTAGATTTATTGTGAACGGGAGTAAAGGAAGGCTTGTTGTCCATTTTTCCTCCCTGTTCTTCAATAAAATGATCGGAGAGAGATTAAGGAAACGTACTCCGATCGCTGACGCCTGGAACGTAGGCTGACAGGTCCGATGGGCTATGTCTGTCTAGCGAATGGTCGCACATGCACATAGGAAGACAGAGACCGTCAGGACCGTCAGACTAGGGCTACGTTTTTACTGAAGAACGGGACGGTAAAGACAAGACTCCTTTATCTACGGTTCTTCATAAAATGAAATGGCAAAAGAAAAGGAGAAACGCTTTAAAAAAAAGAACAAGTATTCCTACTTATAAAAAAAGTTTGTATTACCCCACTCAGGTACACCCCCTTAAAGATTGAAAAAATATGGCTACATTTCCAGGCTTTTGCGCTGGTTTATAAAAGGCTCGCACAATGTCATATAGGATGGGATCACTGTTTAACATTCATTAAAACCCATGATTGCTGAAACTTCAAAAATATTCACCTCAGTTTTGCAGTTGGGGCGAGAGTCACAGCTCACCTGCAGTTACAAGCTCATGACATCTAGATTAGTTATCTATTAAAAACATATTGACCATCGACTAGAGATGGCATGATCTTACTTGAAAATCGTTTCTGCTTGCGAAAAAAAAATCAAAATATCAGCAAACATAACATTACTTTCAAGACTAATGGGGAGTTAACAAATCTGAAGTTCCCTAAAATAAGATAATAATGCAAAAATGGATGACTAGGAAATTATCTCAGGGACCTGGGAAGAGGGAAATGGTCCAGTACCAGAAAAACTTTAGTTGCTTCTGTTGTTGGATTTTTGCTAGTATTTCAAAAATGTTCAAAATCTTAGAAATTTAAAATTCCAAATTACCATCACAAGGGTACAAGTAATGGAATGAACACTGGTGCAGGCGAGCTGCCAGGACGAGGCAAGGGCCTACTTGGGTAAAGGCAGGCAGTGGAAAGATACGGAAGACATGCCGAGACGGGAAATAGAAAGAGACATAGCACTGGAGAGAGACAGAGACGATGATCCTTTCACAACCTCTTTTCAACACCACCAGATGGTTGATATATTGTTTCTCCACAAGAGCAGTTAGAATTGCTTTTCTGGATATGGGCATATTAGGATATAGGGGGATATGGGCAATAGTAGGATACGAAGGGCATAGTAGGATACGGATATGGGCATAGTAGGATACGGATAGGGCATAGTAGGAGGATACGGTATGGGCCCATTAGTAGGTGGATACGGATATGGGTCTAGTAGGATACGGAATATGTGGCATAGTAGAGGATACGGTATGGGCATTAGTAGGAACGGATATGGGCATTAGTAGGATACGGGATATGGGGCCATAGTAGGATACGGCGATTAGGACATAGTAGGATACGGATATGGGCATAGTAGGATACGGATATGGGGCATAGTAGGATACGGATATGGGCCATAGTAGAGAATCATAATAGGTACGGATGGCGTAGGGATATGGGCAAGTAGGATAACGGATATAGGCATGTAGGATACGGATATAGGCATATAGGATACGGATATAGCATATAGTAGGATACGGATATAGGCATAGTAGGATACGGATATGGCAATAGTAGGATACGGGAATGGCTATAGAGGATACGGATATGGGCATGTAGGATACGATAGGGCGATAGCTATCGGGATAGTAGGCGGGATAGTGGGTCATGGGATTAGGATACGGATATGGGCATAGTTAGGATGACGGAGTATGGGCAGTAGAGTAGGATACGGATACGGGCCATAGTAGGATTACGGATATGGGCCATAGTAGATACGGATATGGGCCCTAGTAGGTACGGATTGGGCATAGTAGGATACGGATTATGGGACATAGTAGGATATTGGATATGCGGCATACGAGATATGGATATGGGCAGGCTGGCAGGCATTAATGATGGCTTGAAAACAGTTCCACTAATATTACTGGTTCTTCGATAGTAAACTTAGTGCCCTCTCAGGATATTTACAACTGACAAGTTGTCTCCCAGTATCACAGGCACAAAGAGGAGCAATAGAGAAAAGGTAATCAAACTACCGTATCTGAGGATTTCTGTATTTAAACTGCAATGTTTATCATTTAGAAAAACAGTTAATAGTGCAACACTATCCAACTAATGTCCTTGTGTAGATAACAGATTGGATTAGTTGGCGTCATGTCAGAAAGCCTACTGTTGGGGCTTAGGACACAGTGACCCGATTCTCACAGGCTTCTCACGTTTTGTGATTTGATGTTCATGAGTATCACATGGTAGTGCGTTTGCTGCGCTCCGTTATCAGAATGTATTTCGGAAAATCTGGAAAATTCACTGTGCAAAATTCATATAAACGTGTGTGTAAAAAGCACTATTGTTTCAATTGCGCATTTTAGGTGAGTTTCCGTGCGTTTCTAGTGTGGCCTCGCTAAATGTTTTAAAGCTTTAGTTTGAGTTAAGCGATAACTTTCATTAAAAATATTATCTGTTTCTATCAATGGCAAACAGGATTTAACCTTCTCTTACCACTTATATAAGAGTGCAACTACCGCCGCAAAAACACAACAAGGCCTACAGGAAATGTTAAATTGCATCCGCTAAATGACTGTTATGGCTTTAATATAATGACTCCAAAAAGTACTGGATTTTCTCTTTACAGGATCCTTATTAGTTCCCATTATCGTCTCTGAGTTGATTCAGTTGCTCGCAGTAGAGATCTGAGCATGTGTGACCACCAACAGCCAATCAGTAGGAAATTACTGTTAGGAACACTTAAGAAAGAAGCATCCTGGGAAGATGAAGGACCTTTACAGAAAGGAAATGGCAACTCACTACTGACCACGTAAAGTATAATAAAACGATTAAAAAAATTATGAGAATATGTGGAATACCAAGGTATGGTTATATAACATAAACACTTTAAAGCATGAAAAAAATCCCCTTACACATAACGGAACAGCCCCTTTAACGTAATTACAGCATGTCCCCTTTAAGCCTGTTGTGATAGGTGGTAATAAAAGGAACTTATATGGTCATCAAGTACCTTGCAGATTCCCGCTCTCTCTTTAGATAAATTGGGCAAGTTTTAACATCTACATGATCTTTCACACCCAAAAATAAAATTCTGTTGGCCATACCTAAAACCTTCATTCAGCAATAGATATGTGTTACACATGGCTGCAAAGTGGAGTGACAATCTAACTGTTCTCATTTATTTCATATACTTCAAGGACATGTCCACCCTGGCCCAATGTGTAGTGTTAAAAATCATTTAATTACATCTGCTCTGTATGGTGTCTCCTGCAGTGCCAGTTAAAATTTCAAAAAACTTAAGAGTAGGAGGTGTCTGTAAGTGTATGGTGCATGCACTTCCGTGTTCTTGTTAAGGTTAAGGGCCCTCCCTCCCTCCAATCCTGATCCATCTTTGCTGCTTTCTGCCCTACCTATAAAAGTTTTACTGTAGTGTGGCCCCCCCCTAGCCACCTCAATCGCAAAAAAAACAGCAGAAATTTACTTGCATTGGTTTAGTTTCCTGGCAATCTTCATTGCCGGCAGCCACTTCTGTGATTGACAAGAAGAGAGCCTGGATCAGAGCAATGGGGAAACAAAGCAAATAATACATTTCTGGCTGCTTTTTAACAAAACAAACATGGTGGTGGGGGTGGTCTAGGGTGCCCTACACTACAGAAAAACTTTTTTTTTTCTGGGTGGAGATACCCTTTGAAGGAATTGTACATGTCAATCTATAAATGAATACATATATGCAGCACTTACTATGATGTGTTTACGTTGCTGCATTGATTTCAATCCAGTACTTAATCCAGTATTTGCTCAAGCTCAGTCCTTCAGTCCCCAGCACCCCTGCAGACTATCTGGATCCCTGTGAGGGCAAGCTATGCTCAGAATCCCTATGAGGCAGCATTGGGAGAGGGGGAATTTCCCACTATCCACAGTTAACTTACCAACTGTCACCATTTCCAGCTACAGCAAAACTCTAACATAACCGAAGAGTTTATTATGATACTAAGGCACTGATTGACAGCTGAAATGTTAGATGGTTCAGATGGTATCTAAAGAAATAGGGGACATTTCACCATAAAATGGTTCAGTAATAGTGGGGGAAAATTATAGTTTCCAGTAATGGGCAATTAAAAAAAACTATTTCCCAGTGTACATTCCCTTTAATACTTTACTGTAATTACACACAGGATTTTCTAGATGGCGTTTGCATTATGTATTACATTTGCATTTATGTAATTAGAAGATCTGGACTTCTGGCTGATCAGTAGGAATATCATTTTGCACAGTCTAAATAATATAAGAAGATTAAACAGTCAAACAACATATTCCCCAGTTTCTCCTTCAATAATAAATCCATTGTATGTTGATTAAATCCTATATATCACCTTCAAACAGAAAGCGGCAGTAAAAAAATGCATGAGTATAGTTGTGAAGCTGAGAGAATTAAAGATTATTGAAAGGGTGAAGTGTAGCTTTTTTCCAACTCTTGCCCAGCAGGAGACAAAAAAACCTTTTTTAAGCTAGAGCTGGAATAAGGAAACACGCACCGTGCTTGGAATGTTCTTATAAACCTACAGCATCTGAAAAGGTCCCCAAGGTGAGGAACTATAACAGGGAGATTAAACAAGAGTTTTATCTTTAAAAAATGGTTGCTAATTTTGCCCCAACCAATCACGTTAGATTTCAATGGTTACATAACATCTGATTGGTTGGGGGCAAAAATTGATACCAATTTAACGATAAGAACTTTTATTGATTCCCTGAAAATCTCTGTGTTCAATGCAGAGTGTGACTTCCTCTGTGGTTAGGCCCCGGACACAAGCAGGGGGCTGATACTACATTGTGATGTGTGGTTTTAACTCCAATTTACCCCTGACCCCACATATTACATCTCCCTGATTATGTTGATATATGTTGCACTAAGGAAAGTGTGATAAAACATAAGGATTCTGTCCGATAGCTATTGCATTCAGGCTTATGTATTTTCCCTGGTATATTTTATATATTTGTTTAGCTCTATCTTTCTACCCTTGGATCCAATTTGAATTTCATTGGTCGACCTTCTCAGTTTAAACTATCTTTATTGTATTGCCACCTAATGTAGGTGAAACAGGGTATATAAGTGTGCTATTTGAAACTGATATAGAACAGAGATGGTGGCATTATTGTAGTTCAGATAGATTTAGCTGCGTGTATCATTAAAGAGTGGACAAGAGTAGAGAATTATACATTAAGTTTATCAGCCTTCAAAATACTGCAGAATACGCAAGACGACAATTATGGGATGGTCTGAAACAGGATTGAAATGTCCTCAGGGTCACTGTGATTTTTATGAATTAGGGCGTGTTGTGAATTCATTTCCATGTGGGTAGGCATCCGATTGTGGCAGCTTAGTATTATTATGGGGCTGTGTGAAGAACGACTTCAAGAAGCAACGAGAACCACCAGTTCCATCAGAGTGCATTCATTACATAAGATGCTAGTGCCATCATTGATATGGTTGAAAGTGCCAAACATTCCAGGTACATTGCAATTATCCACATATTGATTATAACTCTCATATATTATTAAGTGAATCCCAGCCCCCGCATAGTAAAGTTAAAGAACTGTAAATAGAATCCTTCTCGGGATGTCATGTTGTTACTAATTTAACCAGAAGGAACTTTGACAAATTTGCTTCTAAAGGGAAATTTTCACTACTGAATGTCAGAGCACTCAGGACTACAGAAAAACTATTCTGTCATTCAACCAACTAAAAGTAAATTTAAAACTAGAAAGGTTAGAGAAAATATTTGCCATTATTTTAATTTACTATGAGTTCAGGTTAGATTAACTTTTAAAATGTTCCAGTGCTCTGATTGGCTACAGACTGTTACCTGTCTTTACAGATAGTGGACTCTGAAGCTTTTAAGGGGGTCTACAAAAAGTGTGAAAATGTATATATAAAAAAACAAAACAAAAGGATGATGGCTATTACTAAATAAGGATAAGCAAACTAGCAATTTCCTATCTATTAGAAGGATAGATGTCAAAACAAAATAGACTACATGCAAAATTGAACTATGCAGTAAAAAATCTCATTGGTGACATTTAACGTTTGTTTAAAGGGGAGGTTGGAGACAGAAAAAACAAAATATAAAAAAAAAAAAAAAAAAAATATAATAAAAATGCCTGTTAATTAACAAGGCAGTGCCGATCGAACATAAATTGCATATTTTGATTTAAGGCTCATATGATTACAGGGGGCGACCAGACAATTGGAGTACAGGATTGCACGTCCAATTATCGGGTAAAGTCAACAACCAGTCGTGACCGGACGCCATTTCACCCGACTAATCACCTATACACAAAAAAACAATCGCCTGCCAAAATGGACGCGCATGGTGTATGTCGTGGGTCGGCCACCATGATCCCACATGTGATGAACTTTAGTCTTGCTGTGTGTGATTATAATCACGTTTTACTTAAAATTCCACTTAAGTGTGATCTAATGGGTCCCAAACATCTATTATAACATGATAGAATACTATTGTTGCCAGTACTACTATTACCTACTACTAGTAACTACTATTTTAGTAGCAGTTAGTTACTACTACTACTACATGCTAGTAGTTAGTAACATACTAACTAATACTACACAGTTCAGGTATCTGGTACTCTTTCCATAAAAACTATAAAAGTCCAGGTGCCTCAGGTCACTCAGCTCCATTAACTAGTCACATAGCATAATAAATTCAGAAATTCCCGGGGCAACTGTTTGAACAAAAATAACTACAAATTTATTTCATTTCAACGTTTCAATGCCACGCAGGATGTCTTCATCAGGACAAAGACTGATGAAGAGACATCCTGTGTGGCGTGAAACATTGAAATGTAATGGAGGGAGTGGTTAGGGTGTAGGGCATGGCAGGGCCGGTTGACAAGATGGTGATTGGGAGGAGGGGTGGCCAGATTCACATCCAGGGGAAGGTGTGGTCTATGTTCACCACGTCTTGGCCCTGCAGGAATTCTTGCCAACAATCAAAACCAGGTAGCGTTCTTAATAAAGTAGCTGCCATAAACACATCGAATAGTCAATAATATTCCTATAAGGCACAAAACATTGTTCACAAACTTTTACCTACACATATTTTATTTATTTTCTCAAAATGCAAGGTTCTCTCCCCAAATTTCAAAATGTAAAACTTACTTACCTGACTTCATTCAGCGCCAGCTTTCTGTTGCATTACTGATCGCGAAAGCAGCTCGATGGGGCTGGACCATAGCTGCTCATTGATTTGCTTAATCTGAGCCAATCATGAGTGGCTGCCTGGCTGGCCCCGTTTGCTGCTGATCCTTTGAGAGAAAAGCAGCAGAATAAGAGCGCTGAAACGAAGGCAGGTAAGTACATTACCATTGCAAAACAGGGGGGAATAGGACCGCAGGTCTAAGTATCAGCCATTACCTGTTGAATAGGGTTTTAAATGGTATCCACCCCCTATATAATTTTTTTTTTAAAATGTTCCCACCCCCAAACCCCTATATTAAGTGTACTTACAGCCACTCGCTAAGAAGGCACTGATCCGGCTCCCTGTGCCGGAAATAGCAAACAGGGGCCAGACCAGCAGCCACAGCTGTGGTTGGCTGAGAGGCTGTAAGTACAGTTCAGATTCTTTTTTAGCAATCTAACATAGTGGGTGGGAGTGAGAAGGGAATGCCCTACATTTTATATAAAATGTTTTACGCTAGGTGAAGAGCAGCCAGGAGGGATCACGAGGGAGGGGGGAAAGGGCTCCCCTGCACAGACACTGTCCTCTCAGAGGACAAGGAAGAGGCAGAAACCTTTCATCAGAAAGACAGCTCCTACTTTTCAGTTTCCTGACTTTGAAGCACTGCAGGAGAGAACCTAAGGAGCAGAGACGTAAGGTAGAGAGTGGGGCCAGCATTGGTGATAAATTTTAGATTTGGGGGGGACGTGCCCTGTAACATTCACAATTCCATGCACAGAGCCGTTAGCAGGAGGGAGGGGAACTCCACTGTGCATCAATAAACCACTAGAGGAACAATGAAGAGGCGGAAATGGATTACTCCAGGGAAATGCTCCTACTCTTCAGTTTCGGGGCTTGAATATGCAGGCAGATTAGACAAGTTAGGGCTTGTTACATTGGAAGAAGCGACGTTTGCGTGGGGACATGTAAACCTTATACAAATTAACTATTATACAAATGGGCCATACAATGAACTCTTGGTGCATATGTTCACTAATAGGATATCAGAGGACTCGGGATATCCTTTAAGGTTGGAAAAGAAGTTTCATCTTCAGGTAGGAAAGGTTCTTTACAGTAGATCGCGGTGAAACTGTGGAACTGTCTTTCCAAGCAGATGTGGTAATGGAAGTTCATGAATAGCTTAAAAATGGCCTGGATAAGTTTCTAAAACTAAAATATTGAGAATTAATGTTATAAATGATATAGATTGGTTGATCCAGGGATTACTTTCGACTGCCGTTTGGAGTAGGAAGGAATTCCCCCCCCCCCCCCCCCTTTTTTTGCTGTTTTTTTTTTGCTTCCTCTGGATCAACTGTTAGGTAAGTTTAAAAAAAAGGGGTGAATAGGTGTGCACTTGATAGAATTGATGTTCAACCTCAATTACTAATGTAATACTAGTAATTTGACTGCAGGAAAACCATATGCAGAAGAAAGTTAGGTGTCATTAACACTACACAGTTGTGCTCCAATATTGTGCAAAATTTTTAGGGGGGGTGTTTACATGCACGTTAAGTAATTTTAAAGGGAAACTGTAAGGTGCCAGTAAGCCACCTCCACTTTAGATCTATCCATTAGAAAAAAAAGTTTCTTGCAGAGCAGGTCTTCCATTGGTTATGGCCCTGCACTAAAAGGGGGGTGGGGGGAACAACCATTCATTTTCCTTAGTATATTAATAGCTGCTACATTTCAGATAACTGTGCAAGAATTGTGTTTTTGCTTTTAGCATGCCCTTAGGCCATCTGATATGACATTTATAGCCGCCGAAGAATAAAAGAATGTAAATAAAAACAAACGCCATTCTGATTTAAATCAAAGATCAGGTTTACTATAGCCTTGTTTACCATTAAAGAGAAAGTTAACCTGTAATCTGAGAAGTCACATAACAAGAACGATGAGTTGGGGTCGATACACCCAGCTGTAGTAATATAACTTTAATTAGTGTTCTAGCTAGCGAACATTCTCCCCAAGGGTGAACAGCCTAATAAAAGATGTGGTTATTTGCATCTTTCATAGTGTTAATGCCTGTTAGGGGAACAAGCATGATTTCCTTCTTCATACAAATGATCCATCTTAGCTAATGCTGTAACCTGCAGAGATAATTAGTAAATGACATATTTAAAAGATTTTGAATTGATAAAAAATAAAAAATCTTTACGATTTAATCTTTACTTTAGATTACTAATACATTGAACATGAACGTGAAGGCTACTTAAACATGACACAGGATATGTGACGAATGCAACAATATGTGCATAATGTTAAACATGCAACACGGGATATGTGCACTACGTGTAAACATGCAAACAGATATGTGCAATTGTGTTAAACATGCAAAAACTGGATATGTGATACGTGTTAAACATGCAACACGTGGATATGTGCATACTGTGTTAAACATGCCACACGAATGGCAATACTGAACTGCAACCATGTGCAATACTGGTTAAACATGCAACAGTGGATAGTGTCCAATATGGTTAAACAGCAAACACGTGGATATGTGCAATACTGTTGTCAACATGTAAACACGGAAGTGCAATTGTGTTAAACTGGTTATATGTGTTTACTGTTATAATGTGATATGGGTTAAGTGTAAACTGGTTACACGGTTATATGTGTAACTGTGTTTATATTGTGTTTACTGGAATGTGTAACGTATATGTGTATACTGTAATGTAACGTTACACTGGGTATATGTGTAATGGGTTATATAGGTAACTGGGTTTATTTTATACTGGGTTATAATGTGTTTACAATGGTTCATTTTGTGATACTGGGTTATATGTGATACTGGGTTTATAGTTGTGTAATACTGTGTTACACTGGGTTATATTGTGTTAAACTGGGTTATATTATGTTATACTGGGTTTTATTGTGTATACTGGGTTATATGTATAATTCTGTGTTTGCACTGGTTATATTTTGTTATACTGGGTTATATTGTGTTATTACGGGTTATATTGTTGGTAATACTTGTACACTGGGTTTATATTGTGTTAAACTGTTTATATTGTGTTCTACTGGGTTATATGTGTTACACTGGTATATTGTGTGTTTGCTGGGTTATATTGTGCAATATGCGGTTTAAACGGTTATATGTGTTATACTGGGTTATATGATTATGTGGGTGTTATATTGTGAATACTGGCTAAACTCGGTTAATTGTGTTATTACTGGGTTAATATGGTATTGCTGGTATCATTGTGTAATTACAGGTCAACTGTGTTATATTTGTTATACGGATTATACTGGGTTATATTGTGTAACTGGGATATATGGATACTGGGTTATATTGTGCTAACGGGTTAAATTGTCTCTACTGGGTATATTGTGTTATAACTGGTTTAACTGGCATTATACTGGGTTATTACGTGCATGATATTGGTTTATATTTGGTTTAAAAGTATATGTGGTTATACTGGGTGTATTTTGCTACATTGATTATACGGGTGCTATATTGGGTTATACTGGGTTAATTATTATGTTAGTATGGGTATGGTGGTTATAATAATTATACGGGTTATCTTGTGTTATACGGTTATTTGTTTACTGATTTTACGTGTATATAGTTGATTATACTGGGTATATTGTGTTATACTGGGATTAATACTGGGTTATATGTATTATACTGGATTATACTGGTTATATTGTGTTTATTTATTATATTATATTGTGATTATACTGGTTTGTAATGCATTATAGGGGTTAATTGTGTTATACGTGGGTTATGTATTATACTAAGTTTATTTTGTTATACTGGATACTAGTGTTTATGGTATACTGGATTTATGAGTTATTGGTGTATACAAGTTATATTGTGTTATACTGGATAAAATGGTTTATTGTATTGATACTGGATTATATACATATATATATGGTTATATTGTGTTATACTGGGTTATAGTGGCATTATATTGGGTTTTATATTGTTTATACATGTGTTTAAGGGTTGTATATTGCATTATACTGGGTTATATTATATACTGTAATACTAGTTTCTACTGTATTATTCTAATTAATACTATATTATACTGGATTATACTGGGTTATATTGTGTTTTACTGGATTATACTGTGTTATACTGGATTACACTGAGTATATTGTGCTATACTGGGTTATAGTGTGTTTTACTGGATTATACTGTGTTATACTGGATTACACTGAGTTATAGTTGTGCTATAGGGTCTAGTGTGTTTATGGGTATACTCCGTTTATACTGGGTTAAACTGTATTTTACTGTGTTATTAGTGGGTGAATTTTACTGTATTATCTGTATTAGCTGAGTTAACGGATTATACTGTGGTATATGGATATAAAAACTATGTTATATTGATAATACTGGGTTATATTATGTACTGTCATACTAGATTTATACGGGTTATTAGTGTAATACGGTTTAACTGTATTATACTGGATAATACGGTTATACTGGGTTATTTTGTGTGATACTGGATTATACTGGTGTTAATGGATTATACTGGATTACACTGGGTTATAATGTGCTATACTGGGGTATACTATGTTATCTGGATTATAATGGGTTATATTGGTTATACTGGGTTGAACTGTATTATACTGTGTTTATATGGGGTTATTACTGGATTATACTTAATGTTGGGTTATATTGGTAATACTGGATTATCTGTGTTATACTTAATTATACTAGGTTTATATTATGTTATACTGGATTATACTGTGTTGTATACTGGGGTTAATACTGTATTTACTGCATTATACTGCATTATACTGGGTTGTATTTTGTGTTTTATGGGTTATACTGGATTATACTATTGCTGGTGTTACTGGATAATACTGTGCTATACTGAATATTACACTGAGTTATATTGTATACTGGGTTATAGTGTGTTATACTGGATAATACTGTGCTATACTGAATCTACACCGGGATTTTGTGCTATACTGGGGGGTATAGTGTGTTATACTGGATAATATGTGCTAACTGAATTACACTGAGTATTTTGTGCTTACTGGGTATAGTGTGTTATACTGGATAATACTGTGTATACTGAATTACACTGAGTTATATTGTGCTTATACTGGTTATAGTGTGTATACTGGATAATTACTGTGCTATACTGGAATTACACTGAGTTATATTGTGCTATATGGGTTATAGTGTGTATACTGGATAATACTGCTGCTATACTGAATTACACTGAAGTATATTGTGCTATACAGGGTTATATAGTGTTATACGGATAATACTGTGTTATACTGAATTACACTGAGTTATTGTGCTATACAGGGTTATAGTGTGTTATACTGGATAATACTGTGCTATACTGAATTACACTGAGGTATATTGTGGCTATACAGGGTGAGTGTTATAGGTGTATACTGGGAATACTGTGTTATACTGGGTAATATTCGATATACTGCATTATATGCATTATACTGCATTATAGGGTTATTTTGTGTTTTTACTGGTGTTATTACTGTATTATACTATGCTGGTTACTGGATAATACGTGCTATACTGAATTACACTGACGTTATATTGGCTAGTGCTATAGATACATGGGTTATATTGTTGCTTACTGGTTGATGAGTGTGTTTACTGGATAAATACTGTGTTGTACTGAATTAAATGAGTTTATTGTGCTATTATGGGTTTAAAGTGTGTTATATGGATAATACTGTGTTATACTGAAATTACATAAGTTATATGTGCTATATGGGATTATAGGTGTTATACTGGATAATATGTGTTATTACTGAATTACATGAGTTATATTGTTGCTATACTGGGTTATAGTGTGTTTACTGGAAATACTGTGTTATACTGAATCACTGAGTTATATTGGCTTGTATAACGGGTTATAGTGGGTATTACTGGATATACTGGGTTCTACTGAATCCCACTGAGTTCTATTGTGCTTTCTACTGGGTTTATAGTGTGTTATACCTGGATAATACTTTGTTATACGAATTACACTTGAGTTACATTGTGCTAACAGGGTTATAGTGTGTTATACTGGATAATACTGTGTTATACGAATACACGAGTTATATTGTGCGAACTGGGTTATAGCTGGTGTTATACTGGATATACGTGTTTATACTGAATTACAATGAGTTATATTGTGCTAAACTGGGTTATAGTGTGTTATACTGGATAAATACTGTGCTATACGTGAATTACACGAGTTATCTTGTGCTATACAGGGTTATATAGTGTCAGTATTCCTCACCGGATAATGACTGGTTATACTGAACTACACTGGTTACATTGTGCATACAGGGTATAGGTGGTTATAATGGATAATACGTGTATAAGAATTCTTACACTGAGTTATATTGGCTATACTGGTTCTAGTGTGTTGATACTGGATAATACTGTGTTATGACCGAATACACTGTAGTTAATGTGTGCTATATGGGTTATAGTGGTCTGATACTGGAGAATACTGTGTTATACTGACTTACCACTGACATTTTAGTTATATTGGCATTACTGGTTATAGTGGTATACTGGTATACTGTGCTATTACTGATTACACCGAGTGATTTTGTGCTATACTGGTTATAGTGTGTTATACTGGATAGACGTGCTAGACTGAATTACACTGAAGAATTTTGTGCTTATGGGTTATAGTTGTTCTGGATAATCTGGTTATACTGAATTACACTGAGTTATATTGTGCTCTACTGGGTTATAGTGTGTTCTATGGATAATACTGTGCTAACTGGAATTACACTGCGTGATATTGTGCTATACTGGGTTATAGTGTGTATACTGGATACTACTGCTGCTATACTGAATTACACTGAGTGTATTGTGCTATCCAGGGTCTAGTGTGTTAACGGGATAATACTGTGTTATACTGAATTACCACTGAGTTATATTGTGCTATACAGGGTTATAGTGTGTTATACGGGATAATACTGTGCTATACTGAATTACACTGAGTTATATTGGCTATACAGGGGAATAGTGTGTATACGGGATAATACTGTGTATATACTGGGTAATACTGTATTATTAACTGCATTATACTTTTTGCATGATACTGAGCATTATATGGGTATTTTGTGTTTTACTGGGTTATTACTGTATATACTCTGCTGGTTTTACTGGATAATACTGTGCTATCTGATTACACTGAGTTTATCTATTGTGCTGTGCTATAATGAATTACGTGAGTATATTGTGCTATACTGGTTATAGGTGGTATACTGGATAATAAGTGTTGTACTGCATTACACGGTTATATTGGCATCTGGGGTTAAAGTGTGTTATCTGCGATAAGACGGTGTTATACTGAAATTTACACTGAAGTTATATGTGCTATACTGGGTTTATAGTGTGTTATACGGATAATAATGTGTTATACTGAATTACACTGAGTTATATTGTTGCTATACTGGGTTATAGTGTGTTACTGGATAATACTGTTATACTGAATACACTGAGTTATATTTGGCTATACTGGGTTAGATGTGTTATACTGGATAATACTGTGCTATACTGAATTACACTGAGTTATATTGTGCTATACTGGGTTATAGTGTGTTATACTGGATAATACTGTGTTATACTGAATTACACTGAGTTATATTGTGCTATACAGGGTTATAGTGTGTTATACTGGATAATATTGTGTTATACTGAATTACACTGAGTTATATTGTGCTATACTGGGTTACAGTATACCAATATAAATCAGTGTAATTTCAGTATAACACATATTATCCAGTATAACACACTATAACACCTTATAGCACAATATAACTCAGTGTAATTCAGTATAACACAGTATTATCCAGTATAACACACTATAAAACCCAGTAATAGCACATATAACTCAGTGTATTCAGTATAACACAGTATTATTCCAGTATAAACACACTATAATCCCTTAGCACAATATAACTCAGTGTAATTCGTATAACACAGTATTATCCAGTATACACACTATAACACCAGTATAAGCACAATATAACTCGTGTCAATTCAGTATACACAGTATTATCCAGTATAACCACCTATAACCCTGTATAGCACAATTAACTCAAGTCGTATTCAGTATAACACGTATTATCCAGTATAACACTATAACCCTGTATAGCACAATATAACTCAGTGTAATTCAGTATAGCACAGTATTATCCGTATATAAACACACTATACCCCAGTATAGCCACAAAATAACCGGTGTATTCAGTATAACACAGTATTATCCATATAACCCACATCCCAGTATAGTCACAATATAACTCAGTGTAATTCAGTATAAACAGTATTATCCAGTATACACACTATAACCCTGTATAGCACAATATAACTCAGTGTATTCAGTATAACACAGTATATCCAGTATAACACACTAACCCAGTATAGCACAATATAACTCAGTGTAATTCAGTATAACACAGTATTATCCATATAATACACTATAAACCCTGAATAGCACAATATATCACTAGTAATTCAGTATACACAGTATTATTCCAGTATAACACACTATACCCTGTATAGCCACAATATAACTCAGTGTAAATTCCAGTATAACACCAGTATTATCCGTATAACACACTATAACCCAGTATAGCACAATATAACTCAGTGTGAATTCAGTAATAACACAGTATTATCCAGTATAACACACTATAACCCAGTATAGCACAATATAAACTCAGTGTAATTCAGTATAACCACAGTATTATCCAGTAAACACACACTATAACCAGTATAGCACAATCTAACTCGTGTATTCAGTTAACACAGTATTTCCAGTATAACACACTATAACCCTGTATAGCACAATGTAACTCAGTGTATTCAGTATAACACAGTATTACCAGTATAATACACTATAACCCTGTATAGCAACAATATAACTCAGTGTATTCAGTATAGCACAGTATTATCCAGTATAACACACTATAACCAGTAGCACAAATAACTCGTTGTAATTCAGTATAACACAGTATTATCCAGTATAACACACACATACCCAGTATAGCACAATATAACTCAGTGTAATTCAGTATAACACAGTATTCTCCAGTATAACCACTATAACCCATATAGCACAATTAACTCAGTGTAATTCGAGTATAACACAGTATTATCCAGTATAACACACTAGAACACAGTATAGCACAATATAACTCAGTGTAATTCTATATAACACAGTATTATCCATTATAACACACCTATACCCGTATGCACAATTAACTCAGTGTATTCAGTATAACACAGTCATTATACCAGTACTACACTATATACCCTGTATAGCACAAATAACTCGTTGTAATTCAGTATACACAGTATTATCCAGTATAACACACTATAACCCAGTTTAGCACAATATAACTCATGTAATTCAGTATAAACACGTATATCCAGTATAACACCACTATAACCCAGTATAGCACAATATAACTCGTGTATTCGTATAACACAGTATTATCCAGTATAACACACTATAACCCTGTTAGCACAATGTAACTCAGTGTAATTCAGTATAACAAGTATTATCCAGTATAACACACTATAAACCCAGTAGATAGCACAATAGTAACTCAGTGATTCAGTAAACCCAGTAATCCAGTATACCACTATAACCCGTATAAGCCAATATAACTCAGTGTAATTCAGTATAACACAGTATTTCCAGTATAACACACTATAACCCAGTATAAGCACAATATACTCAGTGTAATTCAGTATAACACATATTATCCAGTATAACACCATAACCCATATAGCACATTAACTTAGTGTAATTCAGTATAAACACAGTATTATCCATATAACACACTTTAAACCCAGTATAGCACAATAAACTCAGTGTTAATTCAGTACACACAGTATTTATCCAGTATAACACACTATAACCCAGTATAGCACAATATAACTCACTGTAATTCATATAGCACTAGCACAATATAACTCAGTGTAATTCAGTATAGCACAGTATTATCCAGTAACAGCATAGTATAATACAGTATAACCCAGTAAAACACAAAATAACCCAGTATAATGCAGTATAATGCAGTATAATGCAGTATAATACAGTATTACCCAGTATAACACAGTATTATCCAGTATAACACCTATAACCTCACCCTGTATAGCACAATATAACTCAGTGTAATTCAGTATAGCACAGTATTATCCAGTATAACACCTATAACCCTGTATAGCACATATAACTCAGTGTAATTCAGTATAACACAGTATTACCAGTATACACACTATATAACCCTGTATAGCACAATATACTCAGTGTAATTCAGTATAGCACAGTATTATCCAGTATAAACACACTATAACCATATAGCACAATATAACTCAGTGTAATTCAGTATAGCACAGTAATTATCCAGTATACACACTATAACCCAGTAATACACACAATATAACTCAGTGTAATTCAGTATAACACAGTATTATCCAGTATAACACACTATACCCAGTATAGCACAAAATAACTCAGTGTAATTCAGTATAGCACAGTATTATTCCAGTATAACACACTATAACCCCAGTATACACAAAATACCCGGTGTAGATTCAGTATAGCACAGTATTATCCAGTATAAACACACTATAACCCAGTATAGCACATATAACTCAGTGTAATTCAGTATAGCACAGTATTATCCAGTAACACCAGCATAGTATAATCCAGTATAACCCAGTAAAACACAAAATACAACCAGTATAATGCAGTATAATGCAGTAAATACAGTATTAACCCAGTATAACACAGTATAATCCAGTATAACAAATATAACCTAGTATAATTAGTATACACAGATAATCCAGTATTACCAATATAACCCAACATAAGTATAATCCAGTATAACCCCATATAAACACAGTATAATACAGTTCAACCCAGTATAACACAATATAACCCATTATAATCCAGATAACATAGTATAACCCAGTATAGCACATTATAACCCAGTGTAATCCAGTATAATCCATATACACACAGTATATCCAGTATCACACACAATAACCCAGTATAACACAGTATTATCCATGTATAATACAGTTAAAACCTGTATTACACTAATAACCCGTATAATCTAGTATGACAGTACATAATATAACCCAGTATTATCAATATAACATAGTTTTATCCATATACCACAGTATAATCCAGTGTACTCAGCATAATACAGTAATACAGTAAAATTCACCCACGTAATAACACAGTAAAATACAGTTTAAACCCAGTATAAACGGAGTATACCCAGTATACACACTATGACCCGTATACACAATATAATCAGTGTACTCCAGTATAACCAGTATAATCCAGTAAACACACTATACCCAGTATAGCACAATATACTCAGTGTAATCCAGTATAACACAGTATAATCCAGTAAAACACAATATAACCAGTATAATCCAGTATAATATAGTATTAATTAGAATAATACAGTAAGAACTAGTATTACAGTATATAATATAACCCAGTATAATGCAATAATAACCCGTTAAACACATATATAAACAATATAAAACCCAATATAATGCCACTATACCCAGTATAACACAATATAACCATATATATTGTATATAATCCAGTATATACAATAAACCAGTTTTATCCAGTATAACACAATATAACTTAGTATAACACAATAACTCAGTAAATCCAGTATACCATAAACACTAGTATCCAGTATAACAAAATAAATTAGTAAATACAGTATACCCAGTATAACACAATATAACCCATATAATGCATTTACAAACCAGTATATATCACAACATAATTAGATAAATAAACACAATATAACCAGTATAATCCAGTATAATACAATAAACCCAGTATTATGCCCAGTATAACACAATATAACCCAGTATAACACACTATAACCGTATAATCAGTACAACAAAAACCGTATAACACAAATAACCCAGTATAATTGATTATAACCACCTACCCAGTACAACATAATATAACCCAGTATAACCCAATATAGCACCCAGTATATCAATGTAGCAAAAATAACCCAGTATAACCACATATACCATTTTAAACCAAATAAAACCAATATATGCAGTAATAACCCAGTATAATGCAGTTAAACCAGTATAATAACACAATATAACCCAGTATAAGACAATTTTAACCCAGTGTAGCACAATATAACCCAGTATCCAATATCCCAGTGTACACAATATAACCCAGTATAATCCGTATAACAAAATATTATAACACCCAGTTACCTGTATTACACAATGAACCTACAATACCATATTAACCCAGTATAACACAATCTAACCGAGTTTAGCACAGTATTCCACAATATAAACCACATAATCATATAACCCAGTATAACACAATATAACCAGTTTAAACCGCGTACTTGCACAATATAACCCAGCAAACACACAATAAACCAGTGATAACACATATACCCAGTAGAACACAATATAACACAGTTTAACACAATATAAACCCAGTGTCACAAGTATTACCACAATATAACCCCGTATAACACAATATAACCCAGTATAACAAAATATAACCAGTGCAAACACAGAATTAATACATATAACCCCAGTATAACACAATAAACTCCGTATAACTATAAACCCAGTTTAACACAATATAACCCAGGTAACACGTATTACACAATATAACCCAGTATAACACATATAACCCAGTAT
Organism: Hymenochirus boettgeri; assembly: GCA_019447015.1. Lineage (NCBI taxonomy): Eukaryota > Metazoa > Chordata > Amphibia > Anura > Pipidae > Hymenochirus > Hymenochirus boettgeri. The sequence goes on along the minus strand of CM033470.1, from coordinate 325,258,314 downwards.
CACAAATATTAACCATTGTAAACAGCATTATACAATAAACCCGTATAAACATAAAACCCAGTATACACTATATAACCCATTTAACACAATATAACCCAGTGTAACAGTTAAAATTACCCACAGTATACACATATACCCGTATACCATATAACCAGTATAACACAATATAACACAGTTAACACAATATAACCGTGTAACCAGTATTACACATTAACCCATTAACCATTATACCAAGTAAACACATATCCAGTACACAATTGATTCGTTTACATTGCACAGTATTGCACATATCCAGTGTTTGCCTGTTAAACACATATGGACACTATCATGTGCATGTACACCAGTATTGCTGTCAGTTCACTATTGCACATCCATGTTGCATGTTTAACACAGTATGCACTATCCAGTGTTGCATGTTACACGTATCACATATCCATTTTTGCATGTTAACACATATTGCACATATCATGTTTTGCATGTTACACGTAGTGCACATATCCACGTGTTGCATGTTTAACATCAACGTATGTGTCACATATCCTTGTTGCAGTTTAAACAGTAGCCTCCACGTGTGCATGTTCACAGTAAGTGCACATATCAGTGGTACATGCTATAAGTACAAGATTAAATCGTAAATTTTTTTTATTTTTTATCAATCAAAATCTTTTAAATATGTCATTTAACTAATTATCTCTGCAGGTTACAGCATTAGCTAAGATGGATCATTTTATGAAGAAGGAAATACATGCTTGTTCCCCTAACAGGCATTTGAACACTAATGAAAGATGCAATAACCACATCTTTTATTAGGCTGTTCACCCTTGGGGGAGAATGTTCGCTAGCTAGACACTAATTACAGTTATATTACTACGCTGGGGTGTATCTGACCCAACTCATCGTTCTTGTTATTGACTTCTCAGATTAAAGGTTAACTTCTCTTTAATGGTAAACAAGGCTATAGTAAACTGATCTTTGATTTAAGAATCAAGAATGGCGTTTGTTTTTATTTACATTCTTTTATTATTCTTCTGCGGCTATAAATGTCATATCAGATGGCCTAAGGGCATGCTAAAAAGCAAAAAACAAATTCTTGCACCAGTTATCTGAAATGTAGCACTATTAATATCTACAGGAAAATGAATGGTTTTCCCCCCACCCCCCTTTTAGTGCAGGGCCATAACCAATGGAAGACCTGCTCTGCAAAAACTTTTTTTTCTAATGGATATGATCTAACAGTGGAGGTGGGCTTACTGCACCTTACAGTTTCCCTTTAAATTACTTAACGTGCATGTAAACACCCCCCCTAAAAATTTTGCACAATATTGAGCACAACTGTGTAGTGTTAATGACACCTACTTTCTTCTGCATATGGTTTTCCTGCAGTCAAATTACATAGTATTACATTAAGTTATGGAGGTTGAACATCAATTCTATCAAGTGCACACCTATTCACCCCTTTTTTTTAAACTTACCTAACAGTTGATCCAGAGGAAGCAAAAAAAAAACAGCAAAAAAGGGGGGGGGGGGGGGGGAATTCCTTCCTACTCCAAACGGCAGTCGAAAGTAATCCCTGGATCAACCAATCTATATCATTTATCAACATTATTCTCATATTTTAGTTTTAGAAACTTATCCAGGCCATTTTTAAGCTATTCATGAACTTGCCATTACCACATCTGCTTGGAAGACAGTTCCACAGTTTCACACCGATCTACCTGTAAAAGAACCTTTCCTACCTGAAGATGAAACTTCTTTTCCAACCTTAAATGGATATCCACGAGTCCTCTGATATGCCTATTAGTGAACAATGCACCATAGAGTTCATTGTATGGCCCATTTGTATAAAGTTATATTTGTATAAGGTTTCATGTCCCCACGCAAACGTCGCTTCTTCCAATGTAACAAGCCCTAACTTGTCTAATCTGCCTGCATATTCAAGCCCCGAAACTGAAGAGTAGGAGCATTTCCCTGGAGTATCCATTTCCGCCTCTTCATTGTTCCTCTAGTGGTTTATTGATGCACAGTGGAGTTCCCTCCCTCCTGCTAACGCTCTGTGCATGGAATTGTGAATGTTACAGGGCACGTCCCACCCCAAATCTAAAATTTATCACCAATGCTGGCCCCACTCTTCTACCTTACGTCTCTGCTCCTTAGGTTCTCTCCTGCAGTGCTTCAAAGTCAGGAAACTGAAAAGGTAGGAGCTGTCTTTCTGAATGAAAGGTTTCTGCCTCTTCCTTGTCCTCTGATAGACAGTGTCATGTGCAGGGGAGCCCTTTCCCCCCTCCCCCCTCGTGATCCCTGCCTGGCTGCTCTTCACCTAGCGTAAAACCATTTTATATAAAATGTAGGGCATCCCTTCTCACTCCCAACCACTATGTTAGATTGCTAAAAAGAATCTGAACTGTACTTACAGCCTCTCAGCCAACCACAGCTGTGCTGCTGGTCTGGCCCTGTTTTGCTATTTCCGGCACAGGGAGCCGGATCAGTGCCTTCTGTAGCGAGTGGCTGTAAGTACACTTAATATAGGGGTTTGGGGTGGGAACATTTTAAAAAAAAAAATTATATAGGGGGTGGATACCATTTAAAACCCTATTCAACAGGTAATGGCTGATAACTTAGACCTGCTGGTCTATTCCCCCCTGTTTTGCAATGGTAATGTACTTACCTGCCTTCGTTTCAGCGCTCTTATTCTGCTGCTTTTTCTCTCCAACAGGATCAGCAGCAAACGGGGCCAGCCAGGCAGCCACTCAGTGATTGGCTCAGATTAAGCAAATCAATGAGCAGCTATGGTCCAGCCCCATCGAGCTGCTTTCGCGATCAGTAATGCAACAGAAAGCTGGCGCTGAATGAAGTCATGTAAGTAATTTTACATTTGAAATTTGGGAGAGAGAACCTTGCATTTTGAGAAAATAAATAAAATATGTGTAGGTAAAAGTTTGTGAACAATGTTTGTGCCTTATAGGAAATTATTGACTATTCAGATGTGTTTATGGCAGCTACTTTATTGAACGCTACCCTCCACGGTTTTGATTGTTGGCAAGAATTCCTGCGGGCCAAGACGTGGTGAACATAGACCACACCTTCCCCTGGATGTGAATCTGGCCACCCCCTCCTCCCAAATCAACCATCTTGTCACCGGCCCTGCCATGCCCTACACCCTAACCACTCCCTCCATTACATTTCAATGTTTCACGCCACACAGGATGTCTCTTCATCAGTCTTTGTCCTGAATGAAGACAATCCTGCGTGGCATTGAAACGTTGAAATGAAATAAATTTGTAGTTATTTTTGTTTACAAACAGTTGCCCCGGGAATTTCTGAATTTATTATGCTATGTGACTAGTTAATGGAGCTGAGTGACCTGAGGCACCTGGACTTTTATAGTTTTTATGGAATGAGTACCAGATACCTGAACTGTGTAGTATTAGTGTAGTATGTTACTAACTAGTAGCATGTAGTAGTAGTAGTAACTAACTGCTACTAAAATAGTAGTTACTAGTAGTAGGTAATAGTAGTACTGGCAACAATAGTATTCTATCATGTTATAATAGATGTTTGGGACCCATTAATCACACTTAAGTGGAATTTTAAGTAAAACGTGATTATAATCACACACAGCAAGACTAAAGTTCATCACATGTGGGATCATGGTGGCCGACCCACGACATACACCATGCGCGTCCATTTTGGCAGGCGATTGTTTTTTTGTGTATAGGTGATTAGTCGGGTGAAATGGCGTCCGGTCACGACTGGTTGTTGACTTTACCCGATAATTGGACGTGCACATCCTGTACTCCAATTGTCTGGTCGCCCCCTGTAATCATATGAGCCTTAAATCAAAGTATGCAATTTATGTTCGATCGGCACTGCCTTGTTAATTAACAGGCATTTTTATTATATTTTTTTTTTTTTTTTTTTTATATTTTGTTTTTTCTGTCTCCAACCTCCCCTTTAAACAAACGTTAAATATCACCAATGAGATTTTTTACTGCATAGTTCAATTTTGCATGTAGTCTATTTTGTTTTGACATCTATCCTTCTAATAGATAGGAAATTGCTAGTTTGCTTATCCTTATTTAGTAATAGCCATCATCCTTTTGTTTTGTTTTTTTATATATACATTTTCACACTTTTTGTAGACCCCCTTAAAAGCTTCAGAGTCCACTATCTGTAAAGACACGGTAACAGTCTGTAGCCAATCAGAGCACTGGAACATTTTAAAAGTTAATCTAACCTGAACTCATAGTAAATTAAAATAATGGCAAATATTTTCTCTAACCTTTCTAGTTTTAAATTTACTTTTAGTTGGTTGAATGACAGAATAGTTTTTCTGTAGTCCTGAGTGCTCTGACATTCAGTAGTGAAAATTTCCCTTTAGAAAGCAAATTTGTCAAAGTTCCTTCTGGTTAAATTAGTAACAACATGACATCCCGAGAAGGATTCTATTTACAGTTCTTTAACTTTACTATGCGGGGGCTGGGATTCACTTAATAATATATGAGAGTTATAATCAATATGTGGATAATTGCAATGTACCTGGAATGTTTGGCACTTTCAACCATATCAATGATGGCACTAGCATCTTATGTAATGAATGCACTCTGATGGAACTGGTGGTTCTCGTTGCTTCTTGAAGTCGTTCTTCACACAGCCCCATAATAATACTAAGCTGCCACAATCGGATGCCTACCCACACTGGAAATGAATTCACAACACGCCCTAATTCATAAAAATCACAGTGACCCTGAGGACATTTCAATCCTGTTTCAGACCATCCCATAATTGTCGTCTTGCGTATTCTGCAGTATTTTGAAGGCTGACAAACTTAATGTATAATTCTCTACTCTTGTCCACTCTTTAATGATACACGCAGCTAAATCTATCTGAACTACAATAATGCCACCATCTCTGTTCTATAACAGTTTCAAATAGCACACTTATATACCCTGTTTCACCTACATTAGGTGGCAATACAATAAAGATAGTTTAAACTGAGAAGGTCGACCAATGAAATTCAAATTGGATCCAAGGGTAGAAAGATAGAGCTAAACAAATATATAAAATATACCAGGGAAAATACATAAGCCTGAATGCAATAGCTATCGGACAGAATCCTTATGTTTTATCACACTTTCCTTAGTGCAACATATATCAACATAATCAGGGAGATGTAATATGTGGGGTCAGGGGTAAATTGGAGTTAAAACCACACATCACAATGTAGTATCAGCCCCCTGCTTGTGTCTGGGGCCTAACCACAGAGGAAGTCACACTCTGCATTGAACACAGAGATTTTCAGGGAATCAATAAAAGTTCTTATCGTTAAATTGGTATCAATTTTTGCCCCCAACCAATCAGATGTTATGTAACCATTGAAATCTAACGTGATTGGTTGGGGCAAAATTAGCAACCATTTTTTAAAGATAAAACTCTTGTTTAATCTCCCTGTTATAGTTCCTCACCTTGGGGACCTTTTCAGATGCTGTAGGTTTATAAGAACATTCCAAGCACGGTGCGTGTTTCCTCATTCCAGCTTAGCTTAAAAAAGGTTTTTTTGTCTCCTGCTGGGCAAGAGTTGGAAAAAAGCTACACTTCACCCTTTCAATAATCTTTAATTCTCTCAGCTTCACAACTATACTCATGCATTTTTTTACTGCCGCTTTCTGTTTGAAGGTGATATATAGGATTTAATCAACATACAATGGATTTATTATTGAAGGAGAAACTGGGGAATATGTTGTTTGACTGTTTAATCTTCTTATATTATTTAGACTGTGCAAAATGATATTCCTATGATCAGCCAGAAGTCCAGATCTTCTAATTACATAAATGCAAATGTAATACATAATGCAAACGCCATCTAGAAAATCCTGTGTGTAATTACAGTAAAGTATTAAAGGGAATGTACACTGGGAAATAGTTTTTTTTAATTGCCCATTACTGGAAACTATAATTTTCCCCCACTATTACTGAACCATTTTATGGTGAAATGTCCCCTATTTCTTTAGATACCATCTGAACCATCTAACATTTCAGCTGTCAATCAGTGCCTTAGTATCATAATAAACTCTTCGGTTATGTTAGTGTTTTGCTGTAGCTGGAAATGGTGACAGTTGGTAGTTAACTGTGGATAGTGGGAAATTCCCCCTCTCCCAATGCTGCCTCATAGGGATTCTGAGCATAGCTTGCCCTCACAGGGATCCAGATAGTCTGCAGGGGTGCTGGGGACTGAAGGACTGAGCTTGAGCAAATACTGGATTAAGTACTGGATTGAAATCAATGCAGCAACGTAAACACATCATAGTAAGTGCTGCATATATGTATTCATTTATAGATTGACATGTACAATTCCTTCAAAGGGTATCTCCACCCAGAAAAAAAAAAGTTTTTCTGTAGTGTAGGGCACCCTAGACCACCCCCACCACCATGTTTGTTTTGTTAAAAAGCAGCCAGAAATGTATTATTTGCTTTGTTTCCCCATTGCTCTGATCCAGGCTCTCTTCTTGTCAATCACAGAAGTGGCTGCCGGCAATGAAGATTGCCAGGAAACTAAACCAATGCAAGTAAATTTCTGCTGTTTTTTTTGCGATTGAGGTGGCTAGGGGGGGGCCACACTACAGTAAAACTTTTATAGGTAGGGCAGAAAGCAGCAAAGATGGATCAGGATTGGAGGGAGGGAGGGCCCTTAACCTTAACAAGAACACGGAAGTGCATGCACCATACCACTTACAGACACCTCCTACTCTTAAGTTTTTTGAAATTTTAACTGGCACTGCAGGAGACACCATACAGAGCAGATGTAATTAAATGATTTTTAACACTACACATTGGGGCCAGGGTGGACATGTCCTTGAAGTATATGAAATAAATGAGAACAGTTAGATTGTCACTCCACTTTGCAGCCATGTGTAACACATATCTATTGCTGAATGAAGGTTTTAGGTATGGCCAACAGAATTTTATTTTTGGGTGTGAAAGATCATGTAGATGTTAAAACTTGCCCAATTTATCTAAAGAGAGAGCGGGAATCTGCAAGGTACTTGATGACCATATAAGTTCCTTTTATTACCACCTATCACAACAGGCTTAAAGGGGACATGCTGTAATTACGTTAAAGGGGCTGTTCCGTTATGTGTAAGGGGATTTTTTTCATGCTTTAAAGTGTTTATGTTATATAACCATACCTTGGTATTCCACATATTCTCATAATTTTTTTAATCGTTTTATTATACTTTACGTGGTCAGTAGTGAGTTGCCATTTCCTTTCTGTAAAGGTCCTTCATCTTCCCAGGATGCTTCTTTCTTAAGTGTTCCTAACAGTAATTTCCTACTGATTGGCTGTTGGTGGTCACACATGCTCAGATCTCTACTGCGAGCAACTGAATCAACTCAGAGACGATAATGGGAACTAATAAGGATCCTGTAAAGAGAAAATCCAGTACTTTTTGGAGTCATTATATTAAAGCCATAACAGTCATTTAGCGGACGCAATTTATACATTTCCTGTAGGCCTTGTTGTGTTTTTGCGGCGGTAGTTGCGCTCTTATATAAGTGGTAAGAGAAGGTTAAATCCTGTTTGCCATTGATAGAAACAGATAATATTTTTAATGAAAGTTATCGCTTAACTCAAACTAAAGCTTTAAAACATTTAGGCGAGGCCACACTAGAAACGCACGGAAACTCACCTAAAATGCGCAATTGAAACAATAGTGCTTTTTACACACACGTTTATATGAATTTTTCACAGTGAATTTTCCAGATTTTCCGAAATACATTCTGATAACGGAGCGCAGCAAACGCACTACCATGTGATACTCATGAACATCAATCACAAAACGTGAGAAACCTGTGAGAATCGGGTCACTGTGTCCTAAGCCCCAACAGTAGGCTTTCTGACATGACGCCAACTAATCCAATCTGTTATCTACACAAGGACATTAGTTGGATAGTGTTGCACTATTAACTGTTTTTCTAAATGATAAACATTGCAGTTTAAATACAGAAATCCTCAGATACGGTAGTTTGATTACCTTTTCTCTATTGCTCCTCTTTGTGCCTGTGATACTGGGAGACAACTTGTCAGTTGTAAATATCCTGAGAGGGCACTAAGTTTACTATCGAAGAACCAGTAATATTAGTGGAACTGTTTCAGCCATCATTAAATGCCTGCCAGCCTGCCCATATCCATATCCTCGTATGCCCATATCCAATATCCTACTATGTCCCATATCCTATCCTACTATGCCCATATCCGTATCCTACTAGCCCATATCCTATCTACTATGCCCATATCCGTATCCTACTAATGCCCGTTCCGTATCCTACTCTATGCCCATACTCCGTTCCTACTATGCGCCAATCCGTATCCTATAGCCCATGCCGACACTATGCCATCAGCTATGGGCCGATAGCGTATCTATATGCCCTATCCGTATCCTACTGATGCCCATATCCGTATCCTACTATTAGCCTCATCCCGTATCCTACTATGCCTATATCCGTATCCCTACTATGCCTATATCCGTATCCTACTTACTATGCCTTATCCGTATCCTACTATGCCTAATCCGTATCCTACATGCCTATCCGTTATCCTACTTAGCCCATATCCCCCTGCATCCGTATCTATAGCCTTCTTCCTACTATGGCCCAATCCGTATCCTACTATCCCCATATCCGTACCTACTATTCCCATATCCGTATCCTACTATTCCTATCCCGTATCCTACTATGGCCCATATCCCGTACCTAACTATGCCCCATATACCCGTCTCCTACTAATGCCCATACCGTATCCTTACTATGCCATATTCCGTATCCTACTGATCCCATATCCGTATCCTATCCTCACTATGGCCCATACCGTATCCTCACTAGTGCCCTATACCGTATCCTACTATGCCCATATCCGTATCCTACTATGCCCTATCGTATCCTACTATTGCCCATATCCCCCCTTATCCTAATATGCCGCATATCACAGAAAGCATTCTACTGCTCTGTGGAGAAACAATATATCAACCATCTGGTGTTTGAAAAAGGTTGTGAAAGGATCATCTGTCTCTGTCTCTCTCCAGTGCTACTGTCTCTTTCTATTTCCCGTCTCGGCATGTCTTCCGTATCTTTCCACTCATGCCTTTACCAGTGGCCCTTGCTCTCGTCCTGGCAGCTCTGCTGCACCGTGTTCATTCTCATTACTTGTACCCTTGTGATAGTAAATTTGGAATTTTAAATTTCTAAGATTTTGAAACATTTTTGAAATACTAAGCCAAAATCCAACACAGGAAGCACATAAATTTTTCTGGTACTGGACCATTTCACTTTCCCTTGTCCCTGAGATAATTTACCTAGTCATCCATTTGCATTAACTTCATCAATTTTAGGGAACTTCAGATTTGTTACTCCCATTTGTCTTGAAAGTAATGTAGTTTGCTGAATTTTGATTTTTTTTTGCAAGCAGAAACGATTTTCAAGTAAGATCAGCCATCTCTAGTTCATGGTCCATATGTTTTTAATGATAACTAATCTAGATTGTCATGAGCTTGTAACTGGCAGGTCGAGCTGGAACTCTCCGCCCCAACTGCAAAGACTGAGGTGAATATTTTTGAAGTTTCAGCAAATCATGGTTTTAATGATGTTGAACAGTGGATCCCATCTATGACATTGGTCAGAGCCTTTTATAAACCAGCGCAAAAGCCTGGGAAATGTATCCATATTTTTCATCTTATAAGGGGGTTTACCTGAGGGGTACATACAAACACTTTTTTTATAAAGTATGATACTTGTTCTATTTTTAAAGGTTTTCTCTTTCTCTTTTGCCATTTCTTTTTGAGAACCGAGATAAAGGAGCTTGTCTTAACCGTCCCTTCTTCAGTAAAAAACAGCCCTGTAGTCTGACGGTCCTGACGGTCTCTGCGTTCCTATGTGCATGTGCGAGTCCTTCGCCTAGAAGACAAGCCTCGGACCTGTCAGCCTACGTTCCAGGGCAGCGACGGAGTAGTTTCCTTATCTCTCTCCGATCATTTATTGAAGAACAGGGGAGGAAAAAGGTAAACAAGCTTCCTTTACTTCCCGTTCACAATAAATCTACATGGCAAAACATGTTATTTACGAGTGGAGTCCCTTTACCACCTACACTTTCTGTTGGTGCATTTTCCTCTCTACTATGTATGTAATGCTAGTTATCTCTGATGTTAAATCGCTGAAAAAGCCCTGGATGGATTGGGCTACTGCCATCAATTCTAATGGTGTCCTTTTGCAACATAAATACCAAACCATCCAATATAATTTCCCCTTTAACTATCCTAAAGTGCAACCCACCCAACCAGGTCATTGATACAACCCCTTATATTACATATAGGAGGCAATATCACCCATTTGGAGGGCAGGGGATGCTGGCCGACAGGGCTTCTCTGTGTATGAAAATTAAAACCGAAGTGTCTTTATTGTCCATTTGGAATTGTACTCTTCTAACTGTCCTCATTCTTACAAACTTACACGACATCTTTCCGCTTGTGACTGATAAAAGAGGAAATGGAAATGCGGATAGCGAATGATCCAGTTTCTGCTCTGCGTGTTCCTTAGTCTAGTCAGCGTTGTGAAGAGGTTGATGTACAAAGTCTGTGCATTGGGACCTTCGTACTCAGAAAAACGGCTCCAATTGATCACAGCAGAAAAAAAAAACCCAATCCAGTGCATCAGGTCCCTCAGATCTGTCTATAGTGTTTCAACTGGGCAAGTCACAACGTGTTTTATTATCTCCTCACACAGTAAACAGGATCATTCTGTTCTGTTTATATCTATATATTTAATGTTAAAGAATAAACCAGTGTAGCCACAAGCCAACTCGGAGGCCGTTCCCTCAGCTTGTGTTATGTACATATGAAAACAATGAACCATGTAAACACGCAAAAGAAAAAGGACACATAGCTATGTGTAAAAACCTGCTGTGCCTCCTAGTTGTTCCCATTGTCATCTTGTCTTCTCCTAAAGTTAATAAAAATCTTAAAGGGAAGCTTATGCCAAAAATACGGTGAAGGGACAGTTCAGTGGAAATTACAATATTTGTTAAAAATTTGTTAGTTTTGTAATGCATCTTAGTTATTCTACATCTTCTCTCCATTTTGAAAAATCGTTGATTTCATAACCCTTTGCTGTTCCCTGCTGCTGTTGACATTAGTGTACGGCTACATTTCAGGTTCTAAACGTCTCCTTCTTCTTCCCGGATGCACCACATTCCCTTAGAATGTTCCTCCACAGTATTTCTTGACTGATTGCTGTTGGATGGGTCAAGAGAAATGCTTCAGATCTCTACTGAGCAACTCGACTCAACCGGCGCTGGGTCAAGGGCACAGACCATAGGCGGTCTCTACTAGGTCCTGCAAACAGGAAGTCAGTATCTTCGGTTGCATTTATTTATACACACGACTATACAATGCCTGATTGGCCAGGTTAAGGTCATTGGGATATGGGAAAATACTGCTTTTTATTCTGAAAAGCTATGTAGTTTGCACTGAACTTCCCCTTTAACCCAGTAGTATTAATACTTTTTGCATGGAGTACTTCGTTTTGGATAGGGCTCAGGCCACCTATCTGATGAACCTGCTCTGATTCGCGATTTTTGATACGATTGTGCTTTGAAAACTGGACACTATGTGGAGCCAACACCAGTGCTCGGGCATCGTTTTTACGTGCGAGCCGCTAATCAAGCTCCGATGATCGCGCAGCATTTGTTTCGATCGCAGTGCACACTGCCATTGTGTTTCACAGTGAGGTCGTCAGCTCTAAGAGTTTTATCCAAGATAACAGCTATCAAGATGTAGTGATGTTGTCTGTAATTTTTGTGTACCCCATGACTCTAACTGTTCTCTTTTCAGAGCAGTGACAAAGACGGTATTCAGGGTAACCAACCCATATCGGCCGCAATAACTGAGCAATCCTAAACTTTTAACGTGGCGATTGGTCATTCTGCCGGCAGTGGTTACTTTAATAATGGTGAACGATTTAACACAATCGGTCTCCCTGTTTTTTTACTGGCGATTGTCATCTGCGCGCCAGTGGTACTACTTTAATATGGCGAACGTTATTTATAACACTCGGTCGGTTATTTTATTCATGCATTGTCATCTGCGCGGCAGTGGTCTTTATAATGGCAACGTTATTTAACACATCGGTCGTGTTGTTTATTTTACTTGGCGATTGTCATTCTGCGTTGGTCAGTGGGTTACTTTATATGGCAACGTTATTAACGACATCGGTCGGTGTTATTTTACTGTGCGATTGTCATCTGCGCGGACCATTGGTTACTTTATATGGCGAGCGTTATTTAACACATCGTCGGTTTGTTATTTTACGTGGCGGTGCATTCTGCGTGGCAGTGTGTTACTTTATATGGCGAACGTTATTTTACCATCGGTCAGTTTTATTTTACGTGGCGATGTCATTCTGCGCGGCAGTGTTATTTATATGGCGAACGTTATTTAACATATCGGTCGGGTGGGGGGGTTTGTTATTTTACATGGCGGTCATTCTGCGCGGCAGTGTTCCTTAATGGCGAACGTTATTTAACAACTTCGGTTCGGTTGTTATTTTTCGTGGCGATTGTCATTCTCTCGCAGTGGTTACGTTTATCTGGACGAACGTTATTTCACACATCGGTCGGTTTGTTTATTTTACGTGGCGTGTCATTCTCGTCGGGCAGTGGTTACTTTATGGCGAACTTAATTTAACACACCTCGGTCGGTTGTATTTTTATGTGGCGATTGTCATTCTGCGCGGCAAGGTTACTTTAATGGCTAACGTTATTTCACACCATTCGTCGGATTGTTTATTTCACTTCGATTGTCTTCTGCGTCGTGCAGTGTTACTTATTGGCGAGAACGTTATTTTTAACACATCGGTCGGTTTTGTATTTACTGTGGGCGTTGTCATTCTGCCGGCATGGTTCCTTTATATGGCGAACTTTATTTTACACACACGGTTCGTTGTTATTTTAGTGGCGAGTGTCATTCTCCGCAGTGTTTACTTATATGGCAAACGTTAATTTAACACATCGGTCGGTTTTATTTACGTGGCCGCATTGTCATTACTGCGGGCAAGTGGTTACTTATATGGCGAGACGTTATTTACACACATCGTCGTTGTTATTTACGTGGCGATTGTCATTTCTGGCGCGGCAGTGGGTTACTTTATATGGCGAACGTTATTTAACACACCACTTCGGTCGGTCTTGTTAATTTCACGTGGCGATTGTCATTCTGCCGGCAAGTGGTTGACTTTCATATGGCGAACGTTATTAACACAACAGTCGGTCGGGTGTTTATTTTAACGTGGCCGATTGTCCATTCTCTGCGCGGCATAGTGGTTATTTATATGGCCGAACGTGTATTTAACATCCGGTCGGTTGTTCTTTACGTGCTGTCATTCTGCGTGGCAGGGTTTACTTTATATATGCGAACGTTTTTAACACTGCGGTCGTTTTTATTTTACGTGGCGATTGTCATTCTGCGTCAGTTTGGCGCGTACTTACCATGGTCGTTGTTATTACGTGGTTTATTCTCCGAGTGGTATTTTCGAACTTTATTTAACACATCGGGTCGGTTTTGATTTTACGTGGCGATTGGCATTCTGCGCGGCACGTGGTTACTTTATGGCGACGTTATTTACACATCGGTCGAGTGTTATTTTTTACGGGCGATTGTCATTCTCTGCGCGCAGTGGTGTACTTTATATATGGCACGTTATTTAACACATAAGCTCGGTCAGGTGTTATGTACTTTACGTTGGGTCATTCCTGCCGGCAAGTGTTTACTTTATATAGCGAACGTTATGTACATATCCTCGGTCTTTGTTATTTACGTTCGGCGATTTCATTCCTGCGCGGCAGTGGGTTACTTTATATGGCGAACGTTATATTAAACATCTCGTCGGTTGTTATTTTAATGGGCGTTGTCATTCTGCTGCGGGCAGGGTTACTTTATATGGCGACGTTATTTAACCATACGTCGGTGTTATTATTTTTACTGTGGGATTGTCTTCTGCGCGGCAGTGGTTACTTTATATGGCAAGTTTATTTAACACAGCATCGGTCGGCTTGTTATTTATAGTGGCATTGTCCATTCTGCTGCTGCCGCAGTGGTTACTTTATATGGCGAACGTTTATTTAACACATCGGTTCGGTGTTTGTTTCACGTGGCGATTGTCATCTGGCGCGCAGATGTTACTTTGATATAAGGCGAACGTTTATTTAACACATCGTTCGGTTATTTATTTCCGGCGATTGTCATTCTGCGCGGCAGTGGTTACTTTATATGGCCAACGTTTCTTTAACACAGTCGGTCGTTGTTATTTTAGTGGCGATTGTCATCTGTTCTGCCGGCATGTGGTTACTTTATATGCGAACTTATTTAACACATCGGTTCGGTTGTTATTTTACGTGGCGATTGTCATTCTGCGTCGGCAGTGGTTACTTTATATGGCGAACTTTTTAACAACTCGGTCGGTTGTTTTTTACTCTGGCGATTGTCATTCTGCCGGTAGCAGTGGTTCTAATTTTATATAGGCGAACTTATTAACACACATCGTCCCAGGTTGTTATTTCCACGTGTCGATTTGTCATTCTGCGCGGCAGTGGTTACGTTATATCGACTTTTACATGGCTGTTTCATGGGCGTATGGCACGTGTTACTTTATATGCGACGTATCCACACGGTCGGTTGTTATTTTTACTGCGCTTTCTGTCATTCTGGCGCGGCAGTGGTTACTTTATTATGGCGAACGTATTTAAAACACTCGTCGGTTGTTATTTTACGGCGGGTCATTCCTGCGTGCAGTGGTACTTTTATATGGCGAACGTTATTTAACACAAATCGGTCGCTTTTGATTTTACGTGGCGATTGTCATTCTTGCGTGGCAGTGGTTACTTTATTAGCAACGTTATTTAACACATCGGTCCGGATTGTTATTTACGTGGCGGTCATTCTGCGGCGGCATGGTTACTTTATATGGCGAACGTTATTTCAACACAACTCGTCGGTTGTTAATTTTACGTGGCGATTGTCCCATTTTCTGCGCGCAGTGGTTACTTATACTGGCGAACGTTATTTAACACATCGTCGGAGTTGTTATTTTTACGTGGCGATTGTCATTCTGCGTGGCAGTGGTTCTTTATATGGCGAACGTTATTTAACACAATCGTCAGGTTGTTATTTACGTGACCGATTTTTGTTTTATCCATTGTTTGTTGTTTACACGCGATCCAATTTGTCCTTGTAGTTTTAGTTTGTCAAGCCATGTCAGAATGGGAAGGGGTGTTACAAGTAAGACTTCCCTGTTCTTTTCTCGTTGGTGTTAAAATGTTGGAATTTTTGTGATGAAAAGAGATTTATTTAGACACAGACACGTGCTAATTCTGGTCTTAGTGAGAGTGATAATCCCATTTCGGAACACAGCCTGTTTCAATTCAGATTCTGCCATTTCATCAATCAAAGTTTACAGATCACATATTTTTGAAATTTTTCGAAAACCCTGTGAAATTTGAAAAATCGGAAACCCCCACCGTTCCAACGGTGAACTTTTCCGAACTTCACACGGTTCTGCGAATCGCTCCGAAACGAAATTCGCCAGTTCATTCACTCTCAGTCTTAATGTCCACGCTTGCCTTGTTTAATAAAGGTTGAACAACCAGAAGGTTTCTTGCCCTTAACCCCCCGGTCTCAATCAATACATCAAAGGAATAGCTCCCTAAAGGTAACTATTCTTTAAAGAAATTGCCTTTCCTCCTATTACAGTAGATTACTTTTTTCTAGCCTGGGGCTATTCCTGCTCTATTTACCTCCTATGCCTAATAATTGCTTGGAATAATTTGGTGTATCTAATGTACATTTCTACTTAAAAATGGAGGTCTTTCTTCCTAAACCCATAGATCATAGGAATAATCAAGACAAAAAAAATAAAGAGGTGCACACTCTTGTGCTATAAATTTATTGTGCAAGTCACAAACGTCGTGACCACCTAAGAGAGGGACAGGAGTCCCCCCGATATACACACTCCAGTAGTGGTTCACCTCTTCTTTTACTAACCCTCTCAGCACTATTTTTTCAATCACAATCACAAGTTAACATTGTTCTACCCTTGACTTTGTTTAATAACAACTTATCTCTTGCTAAATAGCCCTTTAAAAGCTCATCATTACCTTCCTAGTTGAGCCCCATGATTTATCCTCCCAGGCTCTCCATCTTGTTTTTTTTTTTTGATCATGAACATTTTTTTTTGCACCATATACCTTGATTAGAAGAACATGAATCCACGCTGTTCATGGTATAAACCTTGTTCAAGACCCCAACTGGCGCAAAATCCCTTTCAAATCCACTCTTTACTTGACTGCGGATGAAAATTTATAAACCATGGAAAGATATGGAAAAGCTTTGATTTGAAAATTGATTTATCTTTGGCTAATTGAATCAAGCCACCAGCCCATTCATATTAATCAAGGGAGGCAAAACCATCACATCCGGTGAGTCCTTTACTTTCAAGGGATAGAGTTCTTTTTGATCCCAAGCATGACTATCACCTTTCTCCTCTACTGGATCAATACATTTACTTCCTGAAGATGAATATTATTGTTTTTGCCTGATGCTACAACTTTGGTTTCCTTTGAAAGAGATCAAACTCAAGTTTCATTTGATTGATTATGGAAAAGGACTTGACTTCCTATACTTTCATCTTGAAAAACGCCAATACCGTCTTTTTTTTTCTTTTACCTTGGCCATGTTCCCCATGTTGATGTTGTTTGGCAGATAATGATTATTAATCGACATTCGTCTGGTACGCTGATCTCAAATTACTGGCCTGGCAGTTTTACGAACTGGTGTCTTACGACAGTAATAATCAAGTGTCCAGGGTCCCTGGGGCCGTGTCGTTTCTTTCTATGTCATTACTGGTCTATATGGAAAACATCTTGTTCTTTCATATCTGTTTTGTTTAATTGTAACTAGCTTGGTGGTTGAATCAGACATACAGTAACGGCCATCTAGTCCAACCCTTTATACCCTACCCATAATGTCCCTGTATAACAGTTACATAGTAACATAGTAATTGAGGTTGTAAGAAGACATCGTCCCCATCGAGTCCTACCTTATACCCTCCTCCTAATGTCTGTATAACAGTTACATAGTAACAAGTACTTGGAGTTTATAAAGAATACCGCCATCTATTCCACCTTATAACCCTACTCTAATGTCTGTATACAGTTACATAGTACATAGTTTGAGGTTGTATAAAGACCTACGTCCATCTAGTCCAACATGTATCACTATACCCAATAAGTCTGTATAACAGTTACCTAGTACATAGTATGGAGGTTGTATAAAGAACATACGTCCATCCTAGTTTCACCTTTATACCCTACCCTCAATGGTCTGTCCTAACATTTACTAGTAACATAGTATTGAGGTTGTATAAAGACATACGTCCATCTATTCCAACCTTTATACCCTACCCATATGTCCTGTCTAACAGTTCCATATTAACATAGTATTGGAGGTTTGTATAAAGACTACTCCATCTATTCCAACCTTTATACCCTACCCCTAATGTCTGTATAAAACATTTACTAGTAACATAGGATTGGAGGTTGTATAAAACTACGTCCATCTATTTCCACCTTTTATACCCTACCCATAATGTCTGTATAACCAGTTACATAGTAACTAGTATGTGGAGGTTGTATAAGACGTAGGTCCATCTAGTCCCAACCTTTTATTTATACCCCTACCCATAATGTTCTGTAGAACAGTTACATCGTAACATACGTATTGGAGTTTTCATAAAGACGTATGTCCATCCAGTCCAACCCTTTATACCCTAACCCATAATGTCTGTATAACAGTTACATAGTAACATAGTATGGAGGGTTGTATAAAGACATACGTCCATCTGTTCAATCCGTATTACCCTACCCTACTGCCTGTCTTACAGTTTACATAGGTAACATAGTTTGGAGTTGTATAGACATATGTCCATCCTATCAACCATTATACCCTACCCTATGTCTGTCTAACTGTTCATAGTAACATATTATTGAGGTTGTCTAAAGACATACGTCAGCTATCCACCCTTTTAAACCCTACCATAGTGTCCTGTCATACATTTTACATAGTAACATAGTAATTGGAGGGTTGTATAAAGACATACGTCCTCTAGTCCACCTTATCCCCTAACCCATAATGTCCTGTATAACAGTTACATAGTAACAGCTATTTGGTACTGTATACGACATACTCCTATAGTCCACCTTTTTATAACCCACCCAGAATGACTGTATACAGTTTACTCGTAATATAGTATTGGAGGTTGTATAAAGATATACCGTCCATCTAGTTCAATCTTTATACCCTACCCTTAATGCCCTTTTACCGTTACTGTAACATGGTAATTGGAGGTTGTATAAGACATACGTCCACTAGTTCCAATCTTTATACCCTACCCATAATGTCTGTCTAACATTCATATTGTAAAATAGTAAGTGGAGTTGTACTGTAAAAGCTCTAACGTCCATCTAGTTCAATCTTTATAAATACCCTACCCACCCCCGCCCTACCCATAATGTCTTCTAACAGTTTTTTACATAGTCACATGGTATTGAGGTTGTTAAGACATACGTCTATCTACCATCCTTTGTAAACCATACCCGTATGCCCTGTCTAAAACAGTTTACATAGTAAAATTATATTGGAGGTTAAATATAGACACCTGTCCATCTAGTCCAAACCTTTGTACTCTTACCCATAATTCTTGTCTAACAGTTCAAACACAATACACATAGTATTTTTGAAGTTTAAATACCACCTGTCCAGCTAGTCCAACTTCACACCCTACCCCCATAATGCCTGTCTAAAAGTTACATAGTAACACAGTATTGAGGTTGGTCTAAAGATAATACGTCCAGCTATCCACCTTATCCCTAACCTAATGTCTGTCTACAGAGATGACTAGACTCAACTGAAACCGAGTTCTAGTCGAACTAACAGTCCGAACAGACTCATACTTCTCCAGCCTATCCCCCCCGACCCAAATTCTCAGAACTATTTGGACTTTGCAAGCTGTATTGTCTCTAATTATTCGAAAAGGCGATAATTATCGAATTACGGCCGTCGCTAACCCTAGAATTGTAGCGTTCGCATCAACCTTCGAAATGTACAGATCGTTTTCGCTACCTAGAATTTATCGTTCACTACCCTCGAATGTAGCCTTCGGTTTTTTATTAACACTCCTAAATAATGTTTCGTTTTCGGTAACCCTCGCTGTATGGATCGTTTTTTGTTTGCCTAAACCCTAGATGTTAACATTCGCTTACCCCGAACGTATCATTAGTTTTCGATAATCCTCGAAAGTCTTTTCAATTTGGTAACCCTTAAATTTATGGTTCTATTTTCCGCTCACCATCGAAAGTCTTATTGGGTAACCTCTAATTGGCTGTAACCGTCCCCGAATGTACGTTCGGAAAACCCGACCATTGCCCCTCGGTTTAAGAAGTGTTAAAAAAGTTTGGTTGACAGTGACAATGTTTCCCAGAAAACCATTTCCCCGGTGCCACAGCCATTTACAGTAAGTTTACCACTGTTTAGTTTTTTTTTAAAATGCCTGTAAATCATCCATACTTTTTCGAACTATCACTCTCCTCCCTTGATTTAATGGGGTCAGATTCGAGAACTTTAACTGAGTTCGCAGTTGAAAACGGACTGAACCTTTAGGAAGTTCGCCATCTACTGTCCTAACCTTACAGCATAACTAGTTATGAGGTTGTAATAAGACCATAGCCATCTAGTGCAACCTTTAGTACCCACCCATAATGTCTGTATAACAGTTTACATAGTCAACATAGAGAGGGTTGTATAAACGACATATGTCCATCTAGTCCAACCTTTATACCCTCCTATGTCTGTCTAACAGTTACCATACGTACATAGTATTGAGGTGGTTTAAATACATATGTTCCATCTATTCCAACCTTATACCCCTACCATCATGTCTGTCTAACATTACATAGTCACCATAGTATTGGAGGTTGTGATAAAGACATACGTCCATCTAGTCAACCTTTAACCCTACCCATAATGTCTGTATCACAGTTTACATAGTACCATAGTATGGAGATGTACAATGACATACATCCATATAGTCCCAAAACCTTTCATACCCTACCCATAATGACTGTAATAACTTTTACTAGTAATATAGTATTGGAAGGTTGTATAAAGATCTACTCATTCTATTCATCTTTATACCCCTACCCTAATGCCTTTTTTAACAGTTTTACCATAGTAACAATGTGTATTGGGAGGTTAATAAAACAAACGTCCATCTAGTCCAATCTTATACCCTACCATAGTCTGCTAACATTTATATAGTAAACAGTATTGGGGTTGTACTGATCATAACGATATACGTCCCTCAGTTTCCATCTTCTACCCTACCCACATGTCCTGTCTACAGTTTACATAGTAACATGGTATTGGAGGTTGTATAAAGACATACGTCTATCTAGCCATCCTTTGTACCATACCCGTAATGGCCTGTCTAACAGTTCCCTGTAATTATTTGGAGGTTAAATATAGACACATGTCCCCTCTAGTCCAACCTTTGTACTCTACCCATAATGCTTGTCTAACAGTTACACAATCACATAAAGTAGTGAAAGTTAAATCACACATGCCGCTAGTCCAACCTCACACCCACCCCATAATGCCTGTCGAAAGTTACATAGTTAACACAGTATTGGGGTTTGTCTAATATATACGTCAGCTAGTCCAACCCTTATACCCTACCCATAATGTCTGTCTAATGAGATGGCTAGCACTCAAACTTGAAACTCCGAGTTCGAGTCGGACTTAACAGTCCGAACAGACTCAGACTTCTCCAGCTATCCCAGACCCAATTTTCTCGGACCATTTGGACTTTGCAGCATGTATTTTTTTTTCGCTAATTTATCGAAAATGCTATAATTATCGAATTTACGGCCCGTGTAGCTAACCCTAGACGTATCGTTCCGCTCCCCTTCGATGTACAGTCGTTTTCGCTAACTCCGAGAATTTATCGTTCCCTAACCCTCGACATGTAGCCTTCGTTTTTTTATTAACCCTCTAAAAGTATTGTTCGTTTTCGGTACACCCTCGACTTAGGGATCGTTTGTGCTAACCTATAATTGTATCATTCGCTTACCCTCGAAAGTATCATTAGTTTCGATAATCCTCGAAAGTCTTGTTCAATTTCGGTAACCCTAAATTTTATGGTTCTATTTTTCGCTACCATCGGAAAGTATATTGGGTAACTCTCTAATTGGCTGTAACCCCCAATGTAGCTTTCGGAACCCTACAATGTGCCCCGCTCGTGTTTCAGAAGTGTTAAACAGTTTGGTGACAGTGACATGTTCCCCAGCCTTTCCCGGTGCCACAAGCCTTTACAGTAGTTACCACTGTGAGTTTCTATCTGTAATCATCCCATCCAGACTTTTTCGAACTATCACTCTCCCATTGACTATTAATGGGTCAGAATTCGAACTTTACTGATTTCGAAAGTTTTGAAAACGACTGAACTTTATAATTTTCATCATCTACTGTCTAACATTACAACAGTAACATAGTAATGAGGTTGTTAATAAATACATATCCATCTAGTGCAACCTTTATACCTACCATAATGTCTGTATACCGTTACATAGTCATAGTATGATGTTGTATAAAGACCTATGTCATCTAGTCCAACCTTTATACCCTCCCACTAAGTCTTGCACTAACGTTACATAGTACTGTATTGAGGTGGTATGAAAGACTATGTCCATCTAGTCCCACTTTATACCCTACCCCATGTCTGGTAATAAACATGCTAGTACCATAGTATTGAGGTTGTATAAAGACATATGTATATGCTATCCACCGTTATATACCCTAACCCATAATGTCTTGGTCTAACAGTTACATGTACATGTAATTGGAGGTTGTATAAAGACATATGTCCCCCACCTAGTCCAACCTTTATCCCCTAGACCCATAATGTCCTGATAAACAGTTACAAACACAGTAACATAGTATGATGTTGTATAAAGACATACGACTATCTTAAGTTATTCCAACCTTTATACCCTACCCATAATGTCTGTAAGAAGTTCCAACGTAACATAGTTATTAGATGTTTGTATAAGACATATGTCCATCTATACATGACCTTCTGTACTCTACCAGTAATGTCTGTGGTAACAGTTACACATGTAACATATATGGAGTGTGCTAAAGACATATGTCATCTAGTCCAGCCCTTTGTACTCTACTACCCATAATGTCTTTGTACTATTCAGTTACCCGTCATCTGTCAGCGAATAGGAGAGTTTTGCATGGAGATGATTAATCACTGTACATCTAATCTAGTGCAATCTTTTAAATTCTGTTCCTTGTAATCCCTCTTTTTTGTGCTGTATTGGTCTTTTTTTTTTTTGATTGCTCTCTTGCGGGTGTTGTGGTAGTTGGTGGTGGGTTTGGTGTGGGTAATTACTGTGTAAGGGGTAGTTCCTCGTTAAACTCTAGTATGGTCCTCGACCACTTAGTGCTTATTGAACGAGAAACCTCATCTTCCTGCGAATTACATGTGTGGGTTGTGAATAGTGTGGGATGAGAGTAGGCAGGAGTGTGTCGTGTGTTCAGTGAAACGCTTGTTTGAGCCAGCGATGGGGGATGGTTCCCAGAGATAAGGGTTTTCTCACCTGGGTTACTATCACGGAGATGGGGGTGAGGGATGGCGGGCATAATTGCCCTTTAACTTTGACTGGCATGCGTTTTGGCGGGACTCACCTTATTATATCAACGACAGGTTATACAGAATGTTAATTCATAACGACCTTTATTATTTGAGTATTGCCTTGTTTATTAATGCAGAATAATACTTGCAATAAATATTCGAGTAGAAGAATAATAGAAAGATTTACATGCCGTTGGGCTGTTTCGAATCTAGATCTCGCTTCTAATCACGAAGGAAGCTTTTTTTTACACGCTAACTCGATTAGGAGAATGACCCTTTGCTGTTAAACATAAGACCTTGTCCCAACACATACTGCTGAAATCTTTGTCAGACGGAGATCACTCTTCCCCCCGTTCTAAGTTGAACTGTGATGAAATTTTAAAAACACTGCAACAGATATGGGGTAAGAAAATTAATGTGGAAATTTGATTTAGCTTAGCTTTTTAAATTTATCAGCCACGACCATTCATTTAATCAAAGGAAAGCCAACAGCCAATCAACCCCCTGAAGTCCATATACCTGCTATATGGGTCTAGTTTATCTGGTCCCAAACGTATGAACATGTACATGCTCTACTATATTAATCCACTATGTACTTACCTGAAGAGAATATCATAGATGCCGATTCCTCCTTACAAAACCAGCATGGAAGGTTGAGATTTCCTATCTCATTCTAGTTGAACTGATAAATATACCTAAATTGGGGTTTTACTCGTATTATTATGGAAGCTGTGATTACATGGTATTCAACTGGTTTAAAATAAATAAAAAAATTAATTGTACAGTTCAACGGGGACCTAGATTTCTATAGTTAAAAGGGATGTCCACCACCCAAAACTGAAATTGAACCCACTGCTTGGTCCAAAGTCTATGTTAAAACCTACCTTACTCCTCTGCTCCAAATGTTCTCCCTGCAGTGCTTTTTACAGTCTAGAAAGTGAAGATTAGGACGACGTGTGTTCCTCCCTGTCCCTATTACTTCCTTGTTCCACCCCATCCCGGGAGGACTCTGGTCTGCCGGGGGACTCCCAACCCTCAAGATACTTCCATGGTTGCCTCTACCATTACCATTAAAAATTTTCCATTGTGTAGGGTACCCCCAGCGCACCCCCACTGCTGTTTTGGTTTCTTTCTGAATAAGCTCTAGAAACAGACTTACCTACCCGACCCGCGTCCCCTCGAAGCTCTCATACATACCGGGCACCGCGTCTGTCATTTTTTGCAACAGGGAGCCAGGAGCAGAGTGCCTAATGCCGGTAAAGTCTATTTATGGAGCTCTTTAGAAGAACTAATATGGCAGATTGGGGTGAACTTGGGTTCCTAACGCTACAGAAAATTTTAAGGTTTGGGGGGGTGAGATACGCTTTAAAAAATCTAACAAAATCTAAAGATCTAAAGGAGGCCCTATAACGCATTACCCATATGGTCAATGTCTATGGGAATAGGTTTTTTTTTTTTTATAAAGCCTACAAGCTACCAGTGCCCGACATATCAAGACTAACGTAAAATTCTGTCACACATTACATCTCCCTATTCTAAGTATAGTGTACTAACAACGTGGGCGGGTATGGGCAGGATGATTTTCCGTCTAGGCCTGTATCAGCAACCCCCATCCAACTCCACCAAAACTGATATGCATTTGCAACCTCGGTCACATGTGTATGGCACCTTAAAGCCTGGCGAATCAGCACTAGGCAATATTTATGGCTAATGTTACAATTCTAAATCCATTATATAATATTTTATTTCCTAATGCCTTCATCATCACCGGGGTGTGATCTTAAACAAGTTAATAAGCTATAGGATCTTTTTGTAGTGTATGCTCCATATTTATTTAAATACCTTGGGCCTGCTGTCCTCTTTTACGGAAGCTGCTTGGGCTAAAACCTATTTAACGTCCACAATTAATAAAGATTACGGGACTTTAAACATTTTTCTGCTGTTGCAGATGTTTACTCTACCTAGCCACAGCCAGTGCAAACTGATTCATTCGCTTTTTATCAATATCGAAAATTTAACCCAGCTGCACAGAATTTTTGGAATTTTAAAGGCTGTAACTAATTGTAAAATTCTAAATCACAGTCAAAAAATTGGAAAATTGTGATTGAAAATACATCATCAGGCGAAGTTGCGTAATAAAATGTCACTGAGTGGTTTGTTTTAGAGGGCTTTTGGTGTATTTTGAAATGTGTGCTTATATTAAGGACCAGATAGGTCGGAACGCGTTAAGCTGTTCTCACCTTACTAAATTGGTTATATTGCAACGGCAAAAGCAACTCCCGAACGTGGTGATCCGTTTTTTTGTGCAGCGGACCATCTATTTATTCTTTGCGGTTACCTGATACGGACAAGCGACGGTCCGGGCTGTTTTGCACCTGGACCACCTGAAGACTCGGTGAGTTTATATTTTTCTACATGGTGTTTGGGGCTTAATCACATGTGCTGAATCATGGCTCCCGGAGGTACGTGAGAGACACGTCTATCCTGTGGCGAGGGGTCGGGCTGATACGCACCGGACCAACCCCTCTTGATAATAAGTGTGCCGTTACCCTTACCGGTCAGGATCTTAATACTGTGGCCGATGGGGTGGTCCAGCCCTATTTTTTCTGTGTTTTTGTTTTAAGTTGAGTAATAAAATGTGTTCCAAAATTTGAAATCACGGTCGCAATTGACAATTTGTCCGGCAAAAGTCGAAATTGCTTTATAAATTTTAAAAAAATATAGTTTTCGATTGGATTTACATTGGATTTTCAGATGTCAATTAGAGATGTCGAACTATGAAAGTTTTGTCCGTTTTTCGAACTTTCGCACTATTGTACAAGTTCGAAAGTTCAAAGTTTCGAAAACGGACCCATTAAAGTTTGGTAGGCAAATATTCGAACAAGTTTTCGAGTCAAATACAACTAAATATTATGTACTAATGTCATGGCTGGGGACCTGGGAAAATGGTCCTGGGGAGCATGTTGCAATATCCAGGACTTTCGTAAAATCGATTTACTCGCACGCTCTGGCGTAACTTTTCGAGCTTTCGTCGTAGAACGTTCGAGGTAACATTGACATTTTACCTCAACTCGCCGATTCGATGCTCGCCTATAGGCTTTTACTGGAGACTTTACTCGCAGATAGTTCGATGTCGCGCCTAGATACCATAAACTTTTTACTCGGCGGATTCGAACGTCACATTCGATAAATCATCGAAAGTCCGGAAAATATCGAAAGTCTGCGTCGAGATAGTTCGAGAAGTCCGGGTCGTTCGGAACTTCACAGTTCGCTCGCAACTCGGGTTCGAGTTCGAGTGCTATGCCATCCCTAACTGTCAATGTGTTCAACCAAAAAACGCTAGCGAAGGAAACTCGCCATTTCTATTAGCTAGTAGTTTCGTCTCTGATTTATATACAGAGAAATGACTCCGTAGCCGAATGTACGCATTAATATTGTAAGTTTAAAATTGCCTCCCAAAATTCTATTCTATACATAAGCCTAAGAAAGAGTTATCCTCACCAAAGCTAAGGGGAGCTGGAAATGGCCAATGATACAAGGGCCAATGAGAACGTTAGGGGAGCTACGGGGAGCATAGGGTCGTTATGTTAATTGGACCATGGCGTAAAGGGTGGGAATTCTTAAGTGTAACAAGTAGGTAGGTTACTACCTTTTCACAGCATTTTACATAGCATCGGGTCATGGCCTCAAAGTGCCCCCCCCTCTGTCCTTTAATAAACAACCCTTTTATATTCTGCTCCCTACAATTGTTTAACATTTTCATTCTATGCTTTGTTGGGTGACATGTTCTGTAGAATAATTGTTATTGTGGGATTTGTTAGTCCCCCTTTCCTTTTGTCTTCTGTTGTTCATGTTCTTGTTGTTCCTGATCTTGCATGACCACATGTTGATCTCTGTTGTCGCAGTTCCACCATTGGCAGGATTGCAATTCAAGCACTGTCTTCTATACTACATAAGAGGGTGAGTTTGGCATAGAGACCAGTGGCTAACACGCTTGACTAGTTAGACTCCTGGCATGTCCCTTCCTGATCTTTCCGTGCTGGATTGTGTGGACGACCAGCTATCGGTTTCTTCTGCCCAAATGGTGGAATAAACCATTGCCAATTTATAGGCCACAAGAATAGTTTGGTCATTAATTTATAGTTGGAAGCCTGCCTTACCTCAAAGGGAGTATTTTATTGGTCGTGGGGGCCATAATGCGGCCATGGTGCCATACTAGAAGGACCATGTCAAGGTGGCACTGGCACTCCAAATCATAACTTTTATTCATAAGACCAGACAACATCTCACAACGTTTCCGGGGGGGTGTAAATGTGCCCCCTTCCTCAGGTGTTTACTTCCCAGGGCTACACATTAATAGGTAAACCAATGCTTAGGACGGCCGTCCCTGTGTAGTCAAACGTTCTGATTGGTTTAAACCGAAAGTGACATGGTGCATAAACCACATATACTCATTAGTGCATTAAACAGTATAAAATCAATTGTTACTTTTTTTTTAGAATAAAAGTGTTTTGGGCCCAATTAAGACATCTAGTAATGAGTATATTTTGTATGCAACTATGTCACTTTCAGTTACCAATCAGAAGGTATGACTACCCATGGAGGGCCGTCCTAAGCATTGTTTAACCTATTTATATGTGTAGCCTGTTGAATTAACATCCCTGAGGAAGGGGGCCATTTACACCCCCCGACGTTGTGAGATGTTTGTTTGGTCATGGTATAAGAAAAGTTATTAATTTGGTGCCACCCTGCCTGCCACCCTTGCCATTTGTCGTTCCTGTGATACCTTATCCACCAAATTGAGATTATTTGTAGGAGTGAGCACCCACGCTGGTAAGATTGGCAGAGACTTTAAATGTTATTTTTTAATGGTGCCATACTAGCTCTAGTATGTTCAACAATAAAACTATATAGAAATAAAGTTTATGCGGTATAGATTGCTCAAAACGTTTCCTTTTACTGAATGAACCTGATTAAAAAAAAAGCTGAATCCTGTGACTCTAATAGACCTGAATGAAAGATTGACTTGGTGAAAATTCATTATAGTAATAGAAATGGTGTAAATGACATCCACACATGAAACTCTAGATGGTGATCTAATGTTGAATCAGTGGAATGTTATGAGTTACTGGCTTGACTATGTAAATGTCATTTCTGTTCAAACATACATCACGACTCTCACTGCTGCCATTTTTTGTTGCTTGGATGTGTACGTATCTTGCATACTTTTTTATTTCAAACAGACGGTTTTTCTGTGCTTGAATTTCTCTAATAATTGACGAGCCTTTTATTTTTAGTCTATATGTAAGTATTTACGCCCCCTCCTTTTTTGCAGATGCATCCCCGTTAGATACCTAAGCTTCTCGGGCTATTTGAAAATGTAGAAAATTTGCATGTTTCTGATAAAGAGACCAGAGGGAAAAATGTATTCCATTATGCGAGACTTTGTTTATGTGTACTTTTATCTCATGGAAATGTGTTGGAGATGGAAGGAAGTGCAAACATTTCTCTGAAAAACAGATAGACGGTGTTGTATCCTACTGTAAGGCGATTTTTTTAGGTATGGGCTAATCACCAATCATTTAGCCCCCAAGGCAATTTGTCTTACAGCTATACACCTACAATACATATCTTTTTTTAACCCGGAAATGTTTTGAGATTTATGTGTCTGTTTGTAGAAAGTTTTTATTTTTCGCCTTACGGCCCTTTTGTTCTTACTTGGTTTTATTTTTCTTATCTTCTTCATCACTTCTTCCTCTGTCCACAATACTTTAGGGGGGGTGGTCATACAACAGTTAATTAGTCAACTTGATTAATTGAGTCCCCAGAAGCAAACTGGCTGAAAATAGGACTGACATTAAGAATACACAATATAAAAATATCGTTGGATGCACATAATGTAACTCGGACATTGATTACAAAGAGCTAATACTGCTTCATATTGCTTCAATTGGTCAAACAAATTTTATTTAGAAATCGTGTGGATATCTGAGCCTTGGCAAGTGGGTTGGAACTCTAGATAAGTATCAATGCATATACAAAAGGAACGGACAATTTCATAGTTACAATGAAATAAATAGAAACATACGGGAGATTCAATAAAAGTTTCTTATCGTTTAAAATGTGCTAATTTTGCCCCCAACCATCAGATCTTATTTTAACATTTGAAGCACATCTATTTGGTTTTGGTTAAAATTAGCACCAGTTTTAACGATAAGAACTTTATTGATACCCTGATAGTGAATAAAAACTCTTTGGAAGTTAAGTAACATACCAAGATGGCATCCAATCAGATTGTTGATTGAACCATTGTTGCATTCCATATAGGGTGGATATTCTAACCAGACTAGATATGAGCAAGTGAAATCTATTCATGTAATTGTTTAAATTCACTGGGCAGGCTTTTTAAGTCCAATCAACGGATAACGTAAATGTAGCAAATTAGTTGGATGTGCCCTAAGCTTCTATTGTTTGTATATATTACATTTATTGTCTCTTAGTCGCACTCTGTTGTGGATGTCTCACTATCCCATCTTTTGTAGTGTTTCAATATGATTTGGTCTCTAGGTCGACTCTGTGTGGCTGTCCACTATCCACATCTTTTTGTATGTATTAATTGGATTTGGTCCTATCTGCACTCGGTGTGGATGTACACTATCCCATCTTTGTATTATATTAAATTGGATTTGGTCTCCTAGTCCGCGCTCTGTGTGGTGTACTATTCCCATCTTTTGTATGTATTAATTGATTTGGTCTCTAGCCACACTGTTGTGGATTACACGATCCCATCTTTTGTATATATTAACATTGATTTGGTCTCTAAGTCCGCCTCTGTGTGGATGTACACTATCCCATCTTTTGTCATGTATTTAAAGTGCTTTGGGTGGTCCATGTCGCGCTTTGTGTGGTGTACACTATCCCATCTTTTGTATGTATTAATTTTCATTTGGTCTCCTAGTCCCGCACTCTGTGGGATGTACACTATTCCCATCTTTTGTATGTATTAACTTGATTTGGTCCTCCAGTCCGCGCTCTGTGTGGATTACACTATCCCATCGTTTGTATATATTAATTGATTTGGTCTCTAGTCCACTCCTGGTGGAGTACACTATCCCACCAATCTTTTGTATATAATAAATTGTTTGGTCTCTATCGCGCTCTGTTTGGATTTTGTACACTATCCCATCTTTTGTTGTATTAATTGATTTGGGTCTCTGTCGCACTCTGTGTTGATCGTCACTTATCCCATCTTTTTGTATGTATAAATTGATTTGGTCTCTAGTTCGCACTCTGTGTGGATGTACATCTATCCCCACTTTGTATATTTAAATGGATTTGTCTCTAGTCCGCACGCTGTTTGGATTGTACACTATCCTATCTTTTGTATGTATTAAATTGATTTGGTCCTCTCTAGCCGCACTCTGTGTGGAATGTACACTATCACCATCTTTTGTATGTATTAATTGATTGGTCTCTCGTCGGCACCTGTGTGGATTACACTATCCCATCTTTTGTATGTTATTAACTTGATTTGGTCTATAGTCGCAACTCTGTGTGGATGTACACTATCCATCTTTTGTATGTATTAAAAAATTATTTGGTCTGCTAGAGTTCGCACTCTGTGTGGATTGTCCA
>CM033470.1:325176497-325227779 GCA_019447015.1 Hymenochirus boettgeri | reverse complement strand
ATAACTACCACACTCTCCTGCTTCCCCCAGCCACAGAAATGGCCTATCTTACGTCATGGATGATATTTAGATCTTGGGTATCACACACACTCTCTCTGCTTCCACCCACGCCCCAGCAAATGCGCTCTTACGTATGCGATTGGATATTTAGATGCTTGGCCGTCTATAATTACACACACTCTAACCCTGTTCCCTCCAAGCCACAGAATGCGCTCTTACGTATCTGAGTAGGGATCATTAGCATCTTTGGGTCTATCTACACCACTCTCCCTGATTCCCCCAGCCACAGAAATGCGCCTCTTACGTCTGATTGCCAGAATATTTAGATCTTAGAGGTCTATCCCGACACACACTCTCTCGACTATCCCCCCCAGCCACAGAAATGGCTTCTAAGTGCCTGGATGGTATTTACATCTTGGGATCTATAACACACACCTCCCTGCTATCCCCCAGCCACAGAGAGAAATGGCTACTTCGTCCCTGAGAATTGCCGATATTTAGTCTATGGGTAACCATATCTACACACACTCTCCCTGCTTCCCAAGCACAGAAAGGCCACACTTTATGATGAAACTTCTCCTTTAGTCTCTGACAGCATAGTACGGTAGTTACTACAGTTACTGACAATGCAGGAAGAGGATCGTTAGCTTACATAAAAGACAGCAGGTCAAGTGCGCGGACCAAAACGCATGGTAATAGCCTCATTAAGTAATCAGCTCACTTCCTTATCCGCACAGCTAAGCGCCACAAACCCCCAAAAACGAAATAGAACTTCTAGAGACTGCTGCAAAGGTAATGGAATGGATTTTTTATCAAAAGAAAGAGCAAGAAAAGGCCACTTCTGCGGATGCGGTAATAACCTTCTAATGAAAAAAAATCTTTTTTTAGATTTGGTTGATGACATTTACCTGTATATATTTGCGATTGTGACAGGACCTGTAACACTGGAAGCTGAGGCCTAGCAGTTTAATGGGCGCCCAAAAGCGTCGCTTAGGATGCCTGCTGCCCCAGACCATTGCTTAGGTCTCCCATTCAAGGCTCCATACAATAGATAATTAGTAGCATTTAGTAAGATGAGGGATATTCCAACCAGGTAGTAAAACAAAACAACTTTTATTGGATTTAAACAAACAAAGCGCCCTTAACGCGTTTCGTAAGCCTCATTGCCACGGATGTCATAGCAGCCCTATAAGTTTAAGTGTTGAATCGCGTTCAGGCCATCACCACCAAGCATTCTATTATATTAAAATGCCTCCTCGAGATTACAGAGATTTTTAGCTGATGTATGCCTGGCGTTCTGGGTCATTGAGCACATCCTGCCCTCGCATCAAGTAAGTAGTCCTTCGATTAAGAGCCCCAGCTTGACTGAGGTAATGCCTTTAGTAAACAAGATATATAAAAGAATCCGAACTAAACTATGACAGCTAATAGTATCAAAGTGATCCTTTATTAGTGATATATAAGCCGATCTAACAATGAATAACACACATGTCTCCTACACAAACCGATGGTGGGAATATTACAGTGTTATTACATAAATGCGGTATATCTATTATCTATTGCTTCTTAATTAGCCCAGCCCAGGAACTGCGGCGGCCATGTAAGAACTAATGACACAGCTTACAATATTTCCTATCATTTAGAAGCTCACGTCCCCCCCCCCCTTTGTAAGCCTTTGTGTCTCCATAATGTTGTGGGGTAATCACTGAATTCTCCTGTAAAAGCAATCTATTATTTGGTTGCCAATGACACGAGCAGTTGCAATCACTTCTGGAGCACCACAAAGACTTCTAGTCCTACAATGCACGCAAAGAATGGACAACTAACCCGTCGTAACTTCGGAGTCATGCTAATAGAGCGCTTGGTCATTTCTGCGAAATACTAGAATTTGCCATAATAGCAATTTCGTCGGCAATTGCCTGTTTAAATGGAAATTACAGCCGTCATAGAGGTTTCCACAAAACTATTACCTGCCGACATCATCTACAAACTGATTTTATTTTCACCGTTATCGCGTCTATGAATGATGGGCTATAGGTGCGGGTAGGTGACAAGTCGTTTGTCTACTGTAAGGAAATCTGCAATATACCGGCTCTCTGCAGCTCTAATGAATAAAAGAGGAGAGAGACTCGAGTTCAACCTCTGATTGATAGTGTCGTTCCTTCCAGAATGAGACAAGCCGCTATCCATCATTCTGGCAGGTTTCAAAATAAGGGATCTTTTTATATTGCAGTAATATATGACCAAGCAGAGAGCATTAGTTAGACCTGAACTTGGCCTTGTAATGAGATCTGATAGTTGTCAGAGTTTAGTAAGAAAAACAAGGGGAACTCTATCTATGGCAGGCATTTCCCTGCAACGACATAAAAAAGGAATACACGTAAAGAAGAAGTTCATATCCCCATATGTAAATACTCAGGAAGGAAAAGGTTCATAATGAGGCTCCCGTGTCGTTCATATGCAAATCACACCGGAGCAAGAAAGTCTGTCCAGGCCTTGATATCAGACTTCAATCATTGCCCTCGGAGACCGCTTAAGAAAGACTTCGAAGACCATTTTTCTATATTTCTGTTATATTGTTTTCAGTGTTTACATGAAAATCAAACTGGCATACAATTGCGTTTACTGCTGACCAGGAAAGTATTGTCATATCTAGATTAATCTTTTAAGAAGCTCCAACCGCATCGGAACAAAATGGAACATATGGTAGGTCCTTGTTAAGCAGCTGTCCCGTGCAAATCACAGAACCGTTAATCATTGTTTAAACCCCTGATTTACTGACCTAATGATCCCAATTATTAAGGCCATAGGCTATCCCATAGCATGCGTTCTCATATGCATACCTGAACGCCATATGAGATAATTGTCTCAACCAATTAGGTGATACCTTCTACTTTCAGTGCTGTGCCCCATAAGAGCGCTATACCCTCTTATATGAATAAGACCAAGCTTGCGGTTGCTGCCAAAATATTTTGCCATGGCAAAAGTTGACATTAAAAATAGCTAGAGAACGTGTCGATGAAAATTTTTAAAATGTAAAAAGATTAAAACCAGGAAAAGCAGAGAACCTTGATATGTTAAAAAAATCTAGTCATTGCATCCACATTCTCATTAGTGTGGTTGTCGCAGGAAATTTACCTTTTAACATGAGTTTGTGTTTTTATTTCCCAGCAATTCCAGTTATCACCGACTAGTAACATAGTAATTGAGGTATGATAAAGACATCAAGTCCAACCTATTCGCCCCTATTTATTTTTTTAACCCTACCTAACAAGTTGATCAGATAGAACGGCAAAAAAACAGCAAAAATGAGGCGTTATCCAGGGCAACAATACCTCACTGACATGCAAACCGGCATCGGACAGTATCAACCAGATCTATATGTATCATAATGCCAGAATTCTAATATTATATAGTATCCTGATCCCCCCACTGTACCAACCAGGACTACAGTATATGTATTAATACCAGTAATTCTCAATATTATTATCAGTATCCTATGCATACCACCAGGGACTACGAGTATAGGTTAATACAGTAAAATTTCTCAATATATGATATCGTTCCTTGCTACAACCAGGACTACAGTATATGTATAAGACCAGTAATTCTCAATATTATATAGTATGTCACTGTCCACCAACCAGAACTACAAGTATAGTATTAATACCAGAATTCGCAATATGATGATAGCTATCCATGTACAACCAAGGGAATACCAGTATTAATGTATTAATCACCAGAAATTCTCAATATTATTAGTATCCCTGTTACCAACCAGAACTACAGTGCATAGTATTAATACAGTAATTCTCAATATTTATATATGGTATCCCTGTACAACCAGGACTACAGTATATGTATTAATACCAAGTAATTCTCAATATGATAATAGTATCCTGCTACCAACCGCCGACTACAGTATATGTATTAATACAGTAATTCTCATATTATATAGTATCTGCCTACCAACCAGGACTCAAAGATATATATTTATACAGTAATTCTCCAAATTATATAGTATCCCTGGCAACCAACAGAACTACAGTATATGTATTATACAGTAATTCTTTTTTCAATATTATATAGTATTCCCTGTACCAACCAGCGACGTACAGCCTATATGTATAATACCACCTGAATCTCCAATATTATATCAGTATCCCGGTACTCAACCAGAAGTACAGTATATGTATAATACAGTAAATCTCAATATTATATAGTATCCCCCATGCATACCAACCAGAACTACAGTATATGTATTAATGACCAGTAATTCTACTATTATATAGTATCCGTACCAACCAGAAACTAAGTATATATGTGAATAATACCCAGTAATTCGACAATATTATATAGAATCCCTGCTACAAACAGAACTAAGAATATGTAGTAGTAATCCAGTAATTCTCAATATTATATTAGTATCCGTACCAAACCAGAACTACAGTATTATATAGCTAACCCTGTACCAACCAGAACTACAGTATATGATTAATACCAGTAATCTCAATATTATATTAGATCCCGTACAACTCAGAACTACAGTATATGTATTAATACAGTAATTCTCAATATTATATAGTATCCTTTTAGAACCAGAACTTACAGTTATATGTATTAATAACCAGTAATTCTCAATATGTCTATAGTATATCCTTGCTAAGAACCAGAACTACAGTATATGTATTAATCACCAGTAATCTCAATATCTATATAGTATCCCATACATACCCAGTGAACAAACAGTAATGTTATTGATAACAGTAATCTCAATATTATATAGTTAATCCCTGCCCTCACAACACAGAACTACAGTATATGTATTTGATATACCAGTAAGTCTCACTGTACACCACTGTGTGGTCACCGACTCACTGTGCTTCTTTGCCACATTGTCCAAAGCATAACACTACGGCAAGGAACTTGCTTAAAGAAGGTCACACCTACTAGTGCCGGGACCTAGCCATCATGATTACGTCAGATAGGTAAGGAGCAGGATGACTTTTAATCAGATGCCATCAGGCCAGCAAGGTGCACATGCACACAGTATTGATCCCAGTTCTTCAGGGTATTAAATTTACTTTAATGCCTATTTACTGGAGAGTCGGTGATTTACAATTTATCGGTTGTTTTTTCGTTAAAAACATATCGTCCATTTAGTGCACATTTTCTGAGTTTCTTACAAGGAGACTAAAATCTATAATATGAGAAATACTGGGTATTAATACATATATGCGAGTTCCTGCGCTTGCCGACAGGGATACTAGTAAATATTGAGAATTACTTGGTATCATTAATACATATACGCGTAGTTCTGGTAGTGTCAGGGATACTATATAATATCGACGAATTACTGCGTATTAATACATATAACTGTAGTTCTAGGTTAGGTACGTGGTACATATTATATTGCGAGAATTATTAGTAATACAATATTACTGTAGTCTGGTGCGTACAGGGATGCACTATATAATATGAGAATTAATGGTATTAATACATATACTGTAGTCTGAGTTGGTAACCAGGGGACAATTATATAATATGAGACTTGACATGGTATTAATCACATATACTAGTGTTAACGGCGTTGGTACCAGGGACAATATATAATATTGAAGAATTACTAGGTATAAATACATATACTGTAGCTTCTGGTTGTACAAGGGACACTATATAATATTGAGAATTACTGAGTATTAATGCCATTACTGTATGTTCGGGTTGGTACAGGCGCATACTATATAAATTGAGAATTACTGAGTATTAATACATAATTGTAGTTCTGCGTTGGTACGGGGGATACTATCATGATATGAGAATTACTTTTATTATAACATATACATGTAGCTTCTGGTTGGCTCGCGTGGAATACTATTATAATATTGAGAAAGTACTGGTATTAAAACTACTATACTGTAGTTCTGGTTGGTACGCGGGATACTTATATCCTTTGGAATTACAGCCGTATGATACCCTACTGTAGTTCTAGTTGTATGGGATACTATTATATGAAGAATTAGAATGACGTTATGAAATACATATACTATAGTTCTGTTCTGTTACAGGGATCTATAATATTGAGAATTACTGAGTGTATTAATCACATCAGACTGTAGTTCTAGGTTAGTACGGGCATACTAATAATATTGAGATTACTGAGTATTATAACTATACTGTTAGTTCTGCTTTGGTAAAGAGGATACTATATATATTGATAATTACTAGGTATATACAATACTGTAGTTCTGGCTTGGTTACAGGGGATACTATATAGTATTGGAACGCACTGTATTAATACATAGTACGTAGTTCTGGTTGCGTACGGGGATACGTACTAAATATGAGAATTACTAGGTATTAACTACATATACACTGTAGTCTGGTTGTCACGGGTATACTATAAAATATTGAGAATCACTTGTATATTCAAATTCAATAATATTCCCCGAGCACACTGTTTTGTTGTGGTTGTGAAATCAATTCATGTCTTTATTCAACGTTTCTCAACGTGCTCCGCAGGACGTACACTTCATCAGGACATCAACGTCACTACGCGACTCGAAACGTGATAAACGTGATTTGATTTCACACAACAGCTTTGTACCCGGGGATATATTTAATTTGATATTTCAGTACTGCCATGATTAATGCGGAGTCTTTTACCTAGAGGACACTGGATATATATAAGTGATTAAGAGTGCAGGCCTGGCGTTGATACATTGCATAGAGAATCACTGGTAATTAAACACTATCCTGTATCTGGTGTGGTACAGGGATACTATATACATATGAGATTACTGTATTACGATCCATATACTGAGTTCTGGTTGGCACAGGGATTACTATATAATATTGAGAATACTGTATTTAATTACATATACTAGTAGTTCTGGTTGGTTATGCGGGAAATACTATAATATAGAACTTACTAGCGTATTATACATATACTGTAGCTTCTGGTTGACAGCGATATATATATATTGAGAATTACGATGTATTATACATATACTGTCAGTCCTGGTTGGTACAGGGATAGCATATAATATTGAGACTTACTGGTATTATACATATACTGTAGTTTCTGCTTGCCGTACTAGGTACTATATAATGATTTAGAAATTATGGTTATTATACTATATATTGTAGTTCGGGGTGGTACAGGCATACTATATCAATGAGAATTACTGTGTGTACATGTTACTCAGTCTGCGTTGATCCAGGACACTTTTGATTGCCATTGGATAGGAAATAATTCTTTCTCACTTTGTTTAGCTGTTTTTTTTTTTGCCCTTCACTCTGGATCAACTGTTTTAGGAGGTGTGACAAGGTTTGGACTTGATTGGAGCATGCTTTATTACCCTCAATTATATGTTACTGCTGTGTTTACATAAGCCCTAGAGTGAAGAGTGTTTCATTGCAGGGGGAGTAATGGGGCCTTTGATATTCACTTTACGAACTAGCCATCATTTATGGGAGTCATTATATAGCATTCAGATAATCAACAGTAGTCTCTTGGAAAGTCATTTTATTGAATGTCTGTATTATTTAATCTTCTCTGAGCTGGGAGATTGTGCTTTATTCGATTGCCTCATCGCTAGATATGAAACAAACACTGTGTCAAATGGGATATGCAAGGTAGAATTTCCCTTAAATGAACTTAAAGCTTGGCTTGATCGCTTTCTAGGCCTCACTTTAACTTAAATCCTAAAAATTATTGACCCATTTATAATGATCAATAAACACAGCATTACAGACAATCCCTAGCCCCTACATGATTGAATCCTCCAGAGGTCCTATCTCAGCAGAGGGACCACAAATTCACGGTTTACTCTTACCTTTCACGCATGTTTGGCATGTCACAAACTTCCCTGACACCAACCAATTGTTCATAGGGTTTATGATCCCTGAGATAGGTTGGTTCTATAATATTAACCCCGGTATTTTTGGCCCAACATTGCGTTTCATCCAATCTGCATTCTAGACGATGGAAAAATTGTTCTTTATGTATTGCAATCGCTCCTGTTATGAAGATTTAGTCAGAGATTGAAAGCTATCGAATCCACTGGTGGTCCTTTAAATCAGGAGAAGAGCTTGAGTGCAAACAGATTATACTATGATAATGACTTAATCATTAACAATATTAATATGAACTTCTCTTTAAGGCTGACTTCAGACAAACGAACGCTAGGCGTTCTGGGACAGGTTTTTTTTTATGCGGGCTAAACAGGCTGATTGTATCGACTAGGAATTGTCTGCTGCCCAGCAGCGAGAACAGTCCTTTGTCTGAAGTAATCTTAAGGGGAAAAGTAGCAATGGAAAATGAGGCAAAGTTCACATTTTGTCTGGTTTGTTGCATTAGACTTTATAGTTTAGAACCATTAGAAATATGAAATCTGTGGCTGCTTTAGTAAGCAAACCTTACTACAGTGTTTAATAGATGACCGTGCTTAGTCCAGAATTGTCTGTCCCCCCACCCTTGTCTTTATATGCATGTCTTGAATGTTGTAAGTCTCGTTGACACTCTACCAAGACATTAAAAAGACCTTGTTAAAGTTGGACACTGTTCAGAAAACACAGTCTGCTCTGTAGCTCCTGCTCTATAGAACTGTTGTCATCGCAGGACCATGTCAGACAAGTATGCAATTGATTGAAGATGACAGGCAGGCAACCAGCAAAATACTTTTAAGAAATCTTATAAAGGTAAGGGATAAGGGCTAGCCCAACACACCTAGAAGTTTGTTCCACTTAGTTTAGACGTTAATTCGCACAATAAATGGAATCCAATAGGAATCCTCTAGAATGCAGGGAAAGAAATCCCCTCTCCGCTTTCCCGAGAGGCCGAGAGTTTTCATGCCGTTCGATCCTTTTCCACGTGTTGCGTTTTGTGGTATCAATGTGCGTTCTGCAGTGCAGGTCAACCTCTCGTTCTATAAAAATGTATATAATATCTATACTTCTAATGGATTATCAAATCATACAGAGACATCACGTGGAACAGTATACTATACACATGGAGAACTTCAAGAAACTGGACTTGAAATGTAGTTCTTGAAGACGTTCGCTAGTATCCGACTGGCTTTCTCATTCAGAATGACTTGTACAAGAATCTGTGGCAATTATGTACCCTGGAAAATCCCAATTAGCATATCACAGCCAGTGTTAAGGGCGTGATTGGATAGCTGGCCTAGAGTGTTATAGGAACGCCCAGAGTAGCGGTGTCAAAACAGCCATTGTACATGGCAGACAGTATGGTGTCGAACCCCCCCCACCTCTATTTAGAGCTTGGTTTCTTTATTTCACATAAATGGCCTCCTTAACACCTCTCTTGAACTACGGCAAAGGAACGCGACTGTCAGAGAGAGTGTTTGAGGAGGCTGTTTATAACAGTAACAGTATTATCCACATAAAACAGTATTACCCATTACAACGCAGTATTACCCCAGTATAACCAGTATACCCAGTATAGCTGAGTATAACCATTATAACACAGTTTATCCATATACACTATATAGTATAGTATAGTCTATATTTGGTTATAATAAAGACATACGTCCATCCAGTCCAACCTACAGCATACCCACATATTCCTGCCTAACTTTTGAATCCCGAGGAAGGCAAAAAATTCCACCAAATTATGAAGGGGGAAAATTCCTTCCTGACTCCCAGTGGCAAATTCCCTGGATGAACTCTACTTTATGTCATCAATACCAGTACTTGTAACATTCCTTGTTTGCAGAAAACTCTCCAGCTTTTTTTTTGAAAATGACCAATGAACCTGCCTAACAACGTCCACTGGAAGACAGTTCCAGCTTACTGTTCTCACCAGTGAAAATCCCTTTCCGAGCTTGAAGCCTAAACCTTTTTTCTTCAAGTCTAAGGGATGTCCTCGTGTCCGTTTGACATGTTCATTGGTGAACAAGCCCCAGATAGTTTATTGTATGGCCCGTTAATGTATTTATACACAGCATCATATCCCCAAGCAGCACCTTTTCCCTAGTGTACCTAATTGTAATTCATCCAATCTGTCTTCATATCAAGCTCCCTCATTCCTTAATTATTTTAGTTTGCCCTTCTCTGAACACTCTTCCATTTCCAGAATGTCCTTTTGGTACACAGGATTCAAAGATGCACTGCATATTCAAATGAGCCTTACCAATGCTTTGTAAAGAGGGAGAATTACATTTCCTCCCTTGAATCCATACCTCTCTTTATACAAGACAATACCATGCTGGCTCTGGTGGTTGCCGCCCTGGCACTGCTTGCTACCTTTAAGTTTGTTATCCACCAAAACTCCAAGATCCCTTTCCAACAGGGATTCACTTACACAGAGCCATTTATAGTATAAGTAGCACAAGTATTTTTAAGTCCAAAATGCATCACCCTTACATTTATCAACATTGAATCTCATACTGCCACTTAGCATCCAATGTGACAATCTTTCTAGACCCCCCTGCAACGATTGCACATCCTCTGAAGTTTTTAATGGTCGACAAAGTTTTGTGTCATCAGCAGACACAGAAACCTTGCTGACAATACCACTTCCAATCATTAAAATAGTTCAATAAAAGTGGCCTCAGCACAGAACCTAGCACCCCCCACTTAGCACTTATTGATGAAGCCCCATTACAACTACTCATGCATTTAATATATAAATCTATGGGGGACTGTATCAAAGCCTTACCAAATCCGAGTATACTACATCTACTTCTATGCCAGAGTCTATTACCCAGTATAATCCAGTGTAACCCAGCATAATGCAGTAAACACAGTATAATCCATTAAACAGTATAATCCAGTATAACACAG
This sequence comes from Hymenochirus boettgeri, assembly GCA_019447015.1. Lineage (NCBI taxonomy): Eukaryota > Metazoa > Chordata > Amphibia > Anura > Pipidae > Hymenochirus > Hymenochirus boettgeri. Next base: position 325,216,970 of record CM033470.1, on the reverse strand, counting down.
TATTAGCCTATACAGCACAGTATTGCCTAGTATACCCAGTATAACAGATTATAACCCATTAAAACACAATATTACCCAGTATAATCCAGTATTACCCTAACAGCACAGTATTGCCTAGTATAACCCAGTATAACAGATGATAACCATTAAACATAATATTAACCCAGTATAATCCAGTATTACCCAGTATAATACAGAGTAATCTAGTTTATAACAGTATAACCCAGTATAAAACCAGTATAATCCATTATTAGGGCACAGCCACCACTGCAACGCAAACACAGCGGAATTGCATGTGATTTCATGTGCGATTTCGTTGCGTTTGCGCATGTGGTTTTTTCAAATCATTGGAATCACGGCAATGCACCGAAAACGTGTGTTTTCGGGTGCGATTGCGATTTGCATTCCGCATTTTATATCGCAATTGCATGCGTTTTCCATACTTAATGGAAAAAATGCATGTGCAAACGCAACAAATCGCACATGAAATCGCAGTTGATTCCGTGTGTGATTGCGTTTGCGTGCCCTTACACATATTACCTAGGATAAACACAGTATTACCCAATACAACAGGACTACCCAGTAAACACAGTGTTACTCAGTATAACAGAGTATAACCCTATCATCTATAACACATTATGAGAGATGTATGTGGGTTTTGAATCGAATCTGAGGTTTGGTCCTGACGAAACTTCGGACTCCCGGATTTCACGGAACCCAGATTTTTTGAATTTTCAATTTTATAAAAAATCGAAGTAGCGATATCAAAATTGAAATCTAACCCTCGAAAGTAGCGCTTTCGGTAACTCTCGAAAATAGAATGCGGAATTTTGAAAACAGGCCGATCGTGAGGAAAGATAGTTTTAAAAGAGTGTTTGGTTCTATTTCCTGTGTCATTTACAGTAACCTACTATTACTATTTGTCCCTCAAAATGGACAGAAACTTTCAAAAAAAATTCTCCCATAGACTTCTATGGGTCCGTTTTCTGAATTTTCGGGAAAATTTGAAAGTTGGGAAAATGGAACGAAACTCAACAGTTTGAACATCTCTAATATTAATCCAGTATCACACAATATACTGTAACCCAGTATAACACAGTATTACCAGTATAATACAGTATAACACTAATATTACAAAATATAACACAGTAATATAGTATAATCCAGTGTAATCTAGTTAACAGTATAATTCAGTATAACACAGTATAATGTGTTATACACAGTATAAATGCAGTATTATTAATTATTTATTGCGGATTTATATAGCGCGAACATCTTCCGTAACACTTACATGAAGATTCATAACAGGCCCTGCCCTGAAAGCTTACAATCTAAGCACATTTATTTGGCACATACAACCTATCAGTATGTCTTCATGTGGGGGGGGACCGGAGAGCACGGAGAAAACCAACGCAGGCACAGATGTGTCCAAGGGTGGAATCGAACTCAGGAATACAGCACTGCAAGGCATCAGTGCTAACCACTGAACCAAGGTCCCCCAGTATAATACAGTATAACCCAGTCTAAAACAATATAACCCAGTATAATCCTGTATAACACAGTATTACCCATAAATACAGTATACCCTAGTATTAAACAATATAACCAGTATAATCTAGTATTACAGTATATAATATAACCTAGTATTTTCCAGTTTTACACAATAAACCCAGTATAATCCTGTATTACACAGTATTTACCCAGTAAAATACAGTATACCCTAGTATTACACATATAACACAGTATAATCTAGTATTACCCAGTATAACCCGTCTAAAACAATATAACCCAGTATATTCTGTATAACACAGTATTACCCAGTAAAATACAGTATACCCTAGTATTAAACAATAAAACAGTATAATCTAGTATTACAGTATATAATATAACCTAGTATTATCCAGTTTACACAATATAACCCAGTATATCCTGTATAACACAATATTACCCAGTAAAATACAGTATACCCTAGTATTACACAATATAACACAGTATAATCTAGTATTATAGTATATTAATATAACCTAGTATTATCCAGTTTTACTCAATATAACCCAGTATAATCCTGTATAACACAGTATTACCCAGTAAAATACAGTATACCCTAGTATAACATAATATAACACGTTAATCTAGTATTACAGTATATAATATAACCTAGTTTTATCCAGTTTTACACAATATAACCCAGTATAATCCAGTATTACCCAATATAATCCAGTATAACACAATATAATCCAGTATAATGCAGAATAGCCCAGTAATACACAATATCATTCAGAATTAACCAGTATAATCTAGTATTACACAATATAAAACAGTATAATCCAGTATTACAGTACATAATATAACCCAGTATTGTCCAAGTATTACACAATATAACCACAGTTTAATCCATTATAACACAGTATTACCCAGTTAAATACAGTATACCCTAGTATTACACAATATAACACAGTATAGTCTAGTATTACCCGTATAATCCAGTATAACACATATAATCCAGTATAATCCTGTATAACACAGTATACCCCAGTAAAATACAGTATACCCTAGTATTACACAATATAACACAGTATAATCTAGTATTACAGTATATAATATAGCCTAGTATTATCCAGTTCTACACAATATAACCCAGTATAATCCGGTATAACACAGTATTACCCAGTAAAATACAGTATACCCTAGTATTACACAATATAACACAGTATAATCTAGTATTATAGTATATAATATAACCTAGTATTATCCAGTTTTACTCAATATAACCCAGTATAACCTGTATAACACAGTATTACCCAGTAAAATACAGTATACCCTAGTATAACATAATATAACACAGTATAATCTAGTATTACAGTATATAATATAACCTAGTTTTATCCAGTTTTACACAATATAACCCAGTATAATCCAGTATTACCCAATATAATCCAGTATAACCATATAATCAGATAGTATATGCAGAATAGCCCAGTAAAACACAATATCAGCCAGAATTAACCAGTATATCTAGTATTACACAATATAAAACAGTATAATCTAGTATTGCAGTACATAATAAACCCAGTATTGTCCAGTATTACACAATGTAACAGTTTAATCCATATAACACAGTACTAAAAGAAGATGTTAAACCAGGGACGTCAGGAACCAGTGCAGTACTTAGATGGTAGTTAGGTGGTGCTAGAGAGAATTGGAAGAATCCTAACACCAATTAATTATTACACCAGCTGGTCAGGATGGTGGTGGTCTATAAGGGGTGGCTGCGAGGGGGATAGGGTGGTGATTCCGGCGGCAGCGGTTTTACGATTCTTTATAGAATCAGGGGGTTGCTAGTAGAACATAGTATAATTCAGTAACACAGTATAATCCAGTATTACACAATATAACCCAGCATAATCAAGCATAATCCAGTTTTAACCCATATCACACAGTATAACCCAGTTATAATCGTATAACACACTATAAACCCATATAGCACAATATAACTCAGTGTAATTCAGTATAACACAGTATTATCCAGTATAAACACACTATAACCCATATAGCACATATAACTCAGGTAATTCAGTATAACACAGTATATCCAGTATCTACACACACTATTATACAGGGTTATAGTGTGTTATACTGGATAATACTGTGCTATACTGAATTACACTGAGTTATATTGTGCTATACAGGGTTATAGTGTGTTATACTGGATAATACTGTGTTATACTGAATTACTGGACAATCCACACAGAGTGCGAACTCTAGCAGACCAAATAATTTTTTAATACATACAAAAGATGGATAGTGTACATCCACACAGAGTTGCGACTATAGACCAAATCAAGTTAATAACATACAAAAGATGGGATAGTGTAATCCACACAGGTGCCGACGAGAGACCAATCAATTAATACATACAAAAGATGGTGATAGTGTACATTCCACACAGAGTGCGGCTAGAGAGGACCAAATCAATTTAATACATACAAAAGATAGGATAGTGTACAATCCAAACAGCGTGCGGACTAGAGACAAATCCATTTAAATATACAAAGTGGGGATAGATGTACATCCACACAGAGTGCGAACTAGAGACCAAATCAATTTATACATACAAAAAGATGGGATAAGTGACGATCAACACAGAGTGCGACAGAGACCCAAATCAATTAATACAACAAAAGATGGGATAGTGTACAAAATCCAAACAGAGCGCGATAGAGACCAAACAATTTATTATATACAAAAGATTGGTGGGATAGTGTACTCCACCAGGAGTGGACTAGAGACCAAATCAATTAATATATACAAACGATGGGATAGTGTAATCCACACAGAGCGCGGACTGGAGGACCAAATCAAGTTAATACATACAAAAGATGGGAATAGTGTACATCCCACAGAGTGCGGGACTAGGAGACCAAATGAAAATTAATACATACAAAAGATGGGATAGTGTACACCACACAAAGCGCGACATGGACCACCCAAAGCACTTTAAATACATGACAAAAGATGGGATAGTGTACATCCACACAGAGGCGGACTTAGAGACCAAATCAATGTTAATATATACAAAAGATGGGATCGTGTAATCCACAACAGTGTGGCTAGAGACCAAATCAATTAATACATACAAAAGATGGGAATAGTACACCACACAGAGCGCGGACTAGGAGACCAAATCCAATTTAATATAATACAAAGATGGGATAGTGTACATCCACACCGAGTGCAGATAGGACCAAATCCAATTAATACATACAAAAAGATGTGGATAGTGGACAGCCACACAGAGTCGACCTAGAGACCAAATCATATTGAAACACTACAAAAGATGGGATAGTGAGACATCCACAACAGAGTGCGACTAAGAGACAATAAATGTAATATATACAAACAATAGAAGCTTAGGGCACATCCAACTAATTTGCTACATTTACGTTATCCGTTGATTGGACTTAAAAAGCCTGCCCAGTGAATTTAAACAATTACATGAATAGATTTCACTTGCTCATATCTAGTCTGGTTAGAATATCCACCCTATATGGAATGCAACAATGGTTCAATCAACAATCTGATTGGATGCCATCTTGGTATGTTACTTAACTTCCAAAGAGTTTTTATTCACTATCAGGGTATCAATAAAGTTCTTATCGTTAAAACTGGTGCTAATTTTAACCAAAACCAAATAGATGTGCTTCAAATGTTAAAATAAGATCTGATGGTTGGGGGCAAAATTAGCACATTTTAAACGATAAGAAACTTTTATTGAATCTCCCGTATGTTTCTATTTATTTCATTGTAACTATGAAATTGTCCGTTCCTTTTGTATATGCATTGATACTTATCTAGAGTTCCAACCCACTTGCCAAGGCTCAGATATCCACACGATTTCTAAATAAAATTTGTTTGACCAATTGAAGCAATATGAAGCAGTATTAGCTCTTTGTAATCAATGTCCGAGTTACATTATGTGCATCCAACGATATTTTTATATTGTGTATTCTTAATGTCAGTCCTATTTTCAGCCAGTTTGCTTCTGGGGACTCAATTAATCAAGTTGACTAATTAACTGTTGTATGACCACCCCCCCTAAAGTATTGTGGACAGAGGAAGAAGTGATGAAGAAGATAAGAAAAATAAAACCAAGTAAGAACAAAAGGGCCGTAAGGCGAAAAATAAAAACTTTCTACAAACAGACACATAAATCTCAAAACATTTCCGGGTTAAAAAAAGATATGTATTGTAGGTGTATAGCTGTAAGACAAATTGCCTTGGGGGCTAAATGATTGGTGATTAGCCCATACCTAAAAAAATCGCCTTACAGTAGGATACAACACCGTCTATCTGTTTTTCAGAGAAATGTTTGCACTTCCTTCCATCTCCAACACATTTCCATGAGATAAAAGTACACATAAACAAAGTCTCGCATAATGGAATACATTTTTCCCTCTGGTCTCTTTATCAGAAACATGCAAATTTTCTACATTTTCAAATAGCCCGAGAAGCTTAGGTATCTAACGGGGATGCATCTGCAAAAAAGGAGGGGGCGTAAATACTTACATATAGACTAAAAATAAAAGGCTCGTCAATTATTAGAGAAATTCAAGCACAGAAAAACCGTCTGTTTGAAATAAAAAAGTATGCAAGATACGTACACATCCAAGCAACAAAAAATGGCAGCAGTGAGAGTCGTGATGTATGTTTGAACAGAAATGACATTTACATAGTCAAGCCAGTAACTCATAACATTCCACTGATTCAACATTAGATCACCATCTAGAGTTTCATGTGTGGATGTCATTTACACCATTTCTATTACTATAATGAATTTTCACCAAGTCAATCTTTCATTCAGGTCTATTAGAGTCACAGGATTCAGCTTTTTTTTTAATCAGGTTCATTCAGTAAAAGGAAACGTTTTGAGCAATCTATACCGCATAAACTTTATTTCTATATAGTTTTATTGTTGAACATACTAGAGCTAGTATGGCACCATTAAAAAATAACATTTAAAGTCTCTGCCAATCTTACCAGCGTGGGTGCTCACTCCTACAAATAATCTCAATTTGGTGGATAAGGTATCACAGGAACGACAAATGGCAAGGGTGGCAGGCAGGGTGGCACCAAATTAATAACTTTTCTTATACCATGACCAAACAAACATCTCACAACGTCGGGGGGTGTAAATGGCCCCCTTCCTCAGGGATGTTAATTCAACAGGCTACACATATAAATAGGTTAAACAATGCTTAGGACGGCCCTCCATGGGTAGTCATACCTTCTGATTGGTAACTGAAAGTGACATAGTTGCATACAAAATATACTCATTACTAGATGTCTTAATTGGGCCCAAAACACTTTTATTCTAAAAAAAAAGTAACAATTGATTTTATACTGTTTAATGCACTAATGAGTATATGTGGTTTATGCACCATGTCACTTTCGGTTTAAACCAATCAGAACGTTTGACTACACAGGGACGGCCGTCCTAAGCATTGGTTTACCTATTAATGTGTAGCCCTGGGAAGTAAACACCTGAGGAAGGGGGCACATTTACACCCCCCCGGAAACGTTGTGAGATGTTGTCTGGTCTTATGAATAAAAGTTATGATTTGGAGTGCCAGTGCCACCTTGACATGGTCCTTCTAGTATGGCACCATGGCCGCATTATGGCCCCCACGACCAATAAAATACTCCCTTTGAGGTAAGGCAGGCTTCCAACTATAAATTAATGACCAAACTATTCTTGTGGCCTATAAATTGGCAATGGTTTATTCCACCATTTGGGCAGAAGAAACCGATAGCTGGTCGTCCACACAATCCAGCACGGAAAGATCAGGAAGGGACATGCCAGGAGTCTAACTAGTCAAGCGTGTTAGCCACTGGTCTCTATGCCAAACTCACCCTCTTATGTAGTATAGAAGACAGTGCTTGAATTGCAATCCTGCCAATGGTGGAACTGCGACAACAGAGATCAACATGTGGTCATGCAAGATCAGGAACAACAAGAACATGAACAACAGAAGACAAAAGGAAAGGGGGACTAACAAATCCCACAATAACAATTATTCTACAGAACATGTCACCCAACAAAGCATAGAATGAAAATGTTAAACAATTGTAGGGAGCAGAATATAAAAGGGTTGTTTATTAAAGGACAGAGGGGGGGGCACTTTGAGGCCATGACCCGATGCTATGTAAAATGCTGTGAAAAGGTAGTAACCTACCTACTTGTTACACTTAAGAATTCCCACCCTTTACGCCATGGTCCAATTAACATAACGACCCTATGCTCCCCGTAGCTCCCCTAACGTTCTCATTGGCCCTTGTATCATTGGCCATTTCCAGCTCCCCTTAGCTTTGGTGAGGATAACTCTTTCTTAGGCTTATGTATAGAATAGAATTTTGGGAGGCAATTTTAAACTTACAATATTAATGCGTACATTCGGCTACGGAGTCATTTCTCTGTATATAAATCAGAGACGAAACTACTAGCTAATAGAAATGGCGAGTTTCCTTCGCTAGCGTTTTTTGGTTGAACACATTGACAGTTAGGGATGGCATAGCACTCGAACTCGAACCCGAGTTGCGAGCGAACTGTGAAGTTCCGAACGACCCGGACTTCTCGAACTATCTCGACGCAGACTTTCGATATTTTCCGGACTTTCGATGATTTATCGAATGTGACGTTCGAATCCGCCGAGTAAAAAGTTTATGGTATCTAGGCGCGACATCGAACTATCTGCGAGTAAAGTCTCCAGTAAAAGCCTATAGGCGAGCATCGAATCGGCGAGTTGAGGTAAAATGTCAATGTTACCTCGAACGTTCTACGACGAAAGCTCGAAAAGTTACGCCAGAGCGTGCGAGTAAATCGATTTTACGAAAGTCCTGGATATTGCAACATGCTCCCCAGGACCATTTTCCCAGGTCCCCAGCCATGACATTAGTACATAATATTTAGTTGTATTTGACTCGAAAACTTGTTCGAATATTTGCCTACCAAACTTTAATGGGTCCGTTTTCGAAACTTTGAACTTTCGAACTTGTACAATAGTGCGAAAGTTCGAAAAACGGACAAAACTTTCATAGTTCGACATCTCTAATTGACATCTGAAAATCCAATGTAAATCCAATCGAAAACTATATTTTTTTAAAATTTATAAAGCAATTTCGACTTTTGCCGGACAAATTGTCAATTGCGACCGTGATTTCAAATTTTGGAACACATTTTATTACTCAACTTAAAACAAAAACACAGAAAAAATAGGGCTGGACCACCCCATCGGCCACAGTATTAAGATCCTGACCGGTAAGGGTAACGGCACACTTATTATCAAGAGGGGTTGGTCCGGTGCGTATCAGCCCGACCCCTCGCCACAGGATAGACGTGTCTCTCACGTACCTCCGGGAGCCATGATTCAGCACATGTGATTAAGCCCCAAACACCATGTAGAAAAATATAAACTCACCGAGTCTTCAGGTGGTCCAGGTGCAAAACAGCCCGGACCGTCGCTTGTCCGTATCAGGTAACCGCAAAGAATAAATAGATGGTCCGCTGCACAAAAAAACGGATCACCACGTTCGGGAGTTGCTTTTGCCGTTGCAATATAACCAATTTAGTAAGGTGAGAACAGCTTAACGCGTTCCGACCTATCTGGTCCTTAATATAAGCACACATTTCAAAATACACCAAAAGCCCTCTAAAACAAACCACTCAGTGACATTTTATTACGCAACTTCGCCTGATGATGTATTTTCAATCACAATTTTCCAATTTTTTGACTGTGATTTAGAATTTTACAATTAGTTACAGCCTTTAAAATTCCAAAAATTCTGTGCAGCTGGGTTAAATTTTCGATATTGATAAAAAGCGAATGAATCAGTTTGCACTGGCTGTGGCTAGGTAGAGTAAACATCTGCAACAGCAGAAAAATGTTTAAAGTCCCGTAATCTTTATTAATTGTGGACGTTAAATAGGTTTTAGCCCAAGCAGCTTCCGTAAAAGAGGACAGCAGGCCCAAGGTATTTAAATAAATATGGAGCATACACTACAAAAAGATCCTATAGCTTATTAACTTGTTTAAGATCACACCCCGGTGATGATGAAGGCATTAGGAAATAAAATATTATATAATGGATTTAGAATTGTAACATTAGCCATAAATATTGCCTAGTGCTGATTCGCCAGGCTTTAAGGTGCCATACACATGTGACCGAGGTTGCAAATGCATATCAGTTTTGGTGGAGTTGGATGGGGGTTGCTGATACAGGCCTAGACGGAAAATCATCCTGCCCATACCCGCCCACGTTGTTAGTACACTATACTTAGAATAGGGAGATGTAATGTGTGACAGAATTTTACGTTAGTCTTGATATGTCGGGCACTGGTAGCTTGTAGGCTTTATAAAAAAAAAAAAACCTATTCCCATAGACATTGACCATATGGGTAATGCGTTATAGGGCCTCCTTTAGATCTTTAGATTTTGTTAGATTTTTTAAAGCGTATCTCACCCCCCCAAACCTTAAAATTTTCTGTAGCGTTAGGAACCCAAGTTCACCCCAATCTGCCATATTAGTTCTTCTAAAGAGCTCCATAAATAGACTTTACCGGCATTAGGCACTCTGCTCCTGGCTCCCTGTTGCAAAAAATGACAGACGCGGTGCCCGGTATGTATGAGAGCTTCGAGGGGACGCGGGTCGGGTAGGTAAGTCTGTTTCTAGAGCTTATTCAGAAAGAAACCAAAACAGCAGTGGGGGTGCGCTGGGGGTACCCTACACAATGGAAAATTTTTAATGGTAATGGTAGAGGCAACCATGGAAGTATCTTGAGGGTTGGGAGTCCCCCGGCAGACCAGAGTCCTCCCGGGATGGGGTGGAACAAGGAAGTAATAGGGACAGGGAGGAACACACGTCGTCCTAATCTTCACTTTCTAGACTGTAAAAAGCACTGCAGGGAGAACATTTGGAGCAGAGGAGTAAGGTAGGTTTTAACATAGACTTTGGACCAAGCAGTGGGTTCAATTTCAGTTTTGGGTGGTGGACATCCCTTTTAACTATAGAAATCTAGGTCCCCGTTGAACTGTACAATTAATTTTTTTATTTATTTTAAACCAGTTGAATACCATGTAATCACAGCTTCCATAATAATACGAGTAAAACCCCAATTTAGGTATATTTATCAGTTCAACTAGAATGAGATAGGAAATCTCAACCTTCCATGCTGGTTTTGTAAGGAGGAATCGGCATCTATGATATTCTCTTCAGGTAAGTACATAGTGGATTAATATAGTAGAGCATGTACATGTTCATACGTTTGGGACCAGATAAACTAGACCCATATAGCAGGTATATGGACTTCAGGGGGTTGATTGGCTGTTGGCTTTCCTTTGATTAAATGAATGGTCGTGGCTGATAAATTTAAAAAGCTAAGCTAAATCAAATTTCCACATTAATTTTCTTACCCCATATCTGTTGCAGTGTTTTTAAAATTTCATCACAGTTCAACTTAGAACGGGGGGAAGAGTGATCTCCGTCTGACAAAGATTTCAGCAGTATGTGTTGGGACAAGGTCTTATGTTTAACAGCAAAGGGTCATTCTCCTAATCGAGTTAGCGTGTAAAAAAAAGCTTCCTTCGTGATTAGAAGCGAGATCTAGATTCGAAACAGCCCAACGGCATGTAAATCTTTCTATTATTCTTCTACTCGAATATTTATTGCAAGTATTATTCTGCATTAATAAACAAGGCAATACTCAAATAATAAAGGTCGTTATGAATTAACATTCTGTATAACCTGTCGTTGATATAATAAGGTGAGTCCCGCCAAAACGCATGCCAGTCAAAGTTAAAGGGCAATTATGCCCGCCATCCCTCACCCCCATCTCCGTGATAGTAACCCAGGTGAGAAAACCCTTATCTCTGGGAACCATCCCCCATCGCTGGCTCAAACAAGCGTTTCACTGAACACACGACACACTCCTGCCTACTCTCATCCCACACTATTCACAACCCACACATGTAATTCGCAGGAAGATGAGGTTTCTCGTTCAATAAGCACTAAGTGGTCGAGGACCATACTAGAGTTTAACGAGGAACTACCCCTTACACAGTAATTACCCACACCAAACCCACCACCAACTACCACAACACCCGCAAGAGAGCAATCAAAAAAAAAAAAGACCAATACAGCACAAAAAAGAGGGATTACAAGGAACAGAATTTAAAAGATTGCACTAGATTAGATGTACAGTGATTAATCATCTCCATGCAAAACTCTCCTATTCGCTGACAGATGACGGGTAACTGAATAGTACAAAGACATTATGGGTAGTAGAGTACAAAGGGCTGGACTAGATGACATATGTCTTTAGCACACTCCATATATGTTACATGTGTAACTGTTACCACAGACATTACTGGTAGAGTACAGAAGGTCATGTATAGATGGACATATGTCTTATACAAACATCTAATAACTATGTTACGTTGGAACTTCTTACAGACATTATGGGTAGGGTATAAAGGTTGGAATAACTTAAGATAGTCGTATGTCTTTATACAACATCATACTATGTTACTGTGTTTGTAACTGTTTATCAGGACATTATGGGTCTAGGGGATAAAGGTTGGACTAGGTGGGGGACATATGTCTTTATACAACCTCCAATTACATGTACATGTAACTGTTAGACCAAGACATTATGGGTTAGGGTATATAACGGTGGATAGCATATACATATGTCTTTATACAACCTCAATACTATGGTACTAGCATGTTTATTACCAGACATGGGGTAGGGTATAAAGTGGGACTAGATGGACATAGTCTTTCATACCACCTCAATACAGTACTATGTAACGTTAGTGCAAGACTTAGTGGGAGGGTATAAAGGTTGGACTAGATGACATAGGTCTTTATACAACATCATACTATGACTATGTAACGGTATACAGACATTATGGTAGGTATAAAGGTTGCACTAGATGGATATGTATTTATTAACAACCTCATTACTATGTTACTGTTGTAATGTTAGACAGTAGATGATGAAAATTATAAAGTTCAGTCGTTTTCAAAACTTTCGAAATCAGTAAAGTTCGAATTCTGACCCATTAATAGTCAATGGGAGAGTGATAGTTCGAAAAAGTCTGGATGGGATGATTACAGATAGAAACTCACAGTGGTAACTACTGTAAAGGCTTGTGGCACCGGGAAAGGCTGGGGAACATGTCACTGTCACCAAACTGTTTAACACTTCTGAAACACGAGCGGGGCACATTGTAGGGTTCCGAAAGCTACATTGGGGGTTACAGCCAATTAGAGAGTTACCCAATATACTTTCCGATGGTAGCGAAAAATAGAACCATAAAATTTAGGGTTACCGAAATTGAACAAGACTTTCGAGGATTATCGAAACTAATGATACTTTCGAGGGTAAGCGAATGATACAATTATAGGTTAGCACAAACGATCCCTAAGTCGAGGGTGTACCGAAAACGAACAATACTTTTAGAGGGTTAATAAAAAAACGAAGGCTACATGTCGAGGGTTAGGGAACGATAAATTCTCGGAGTTAGCGAAAACGACTGTACATCGAAGGGGAGCGGAACGATACGTCTAGGGTTAGCTACACGGGCCGTAAATTCGATAATTATAGCATTTTCGATAAATTAGCGAAAAAAAAATACATGCTGCAAAGTCCAAATGGTCCGAGAAAATTGGGTCTGGGATAGCTGGAGAAGTCTGAGTCTGTTCGGACTGTTAAGTCCGACTCGAACTCGGAGTTTCAAGTTTGAGTGCTAGCCATCTCATTAGACAGACATTATGGGTAGGGTATAAGGGTTGGACTAGCTGACGTATATATTAGACAAACCCCAATACTGTGTTAACTATGTAACTTTCGACAGGCATTATGGGGTGGGTGTGAGGTTGGACTAGCGGCATGTGTGATTTAACTTTCACTACTTTATGTGATTGTGTAACTGTTAGACAAGCATTATGGGTAGAGTACAAAGGTTGGACTAGAGGGGACATGTGTCTATATTTAACCTCCAAATAATTACAGGGAACTGTTAGACAGGCCATTACGGGTATGGTACAAAGGATGGCTAGATAGACGTATGTCTTTATACAACCTCCAATACCATGTTACTATGTAAACTGTAGACAGGACATGTGGGTAGGGTAGAAGATGGAAACTGAGGGACGTATATCGTTATGATCAGTACAACCCCAATACTGTTTACTATATAAATGTTAGCAGACTATGGTAGGGTATAAGATTGGACTAGATGGACGTTTGTTTTATTAACCTCCCAATACACATTGTTACTATGGTAAAACTGTTAAAAAAGGCATTAGGGTAGGGGTATAAAGATGAATAGAATGAGTAGATCTTTATACAACCTTCCAATACTATATTACTAGTAAAAGTTATTACAGTCATTATGGGTAGGGTATGAAAGGTTTTGGGACTATATGGATGTATGTCATTGTACATCTCCATACTATGGTACTATGTAAACTGTGATACAGACATTATGGGTAGGGTTAAAGGTTGACTAGATGGACGTATGTCTTTATCACAACCTCCAATACTATGGTGACTATGTAATGTTAGACAGACATGATGGTAGGGGTATAAGGTTGGAATAGATGGAACATATGTATTTAAACCACCTCAATACTATGTACGTATGGTAACTGTTAGACAGACATAGGAGGGTATAAAGGTTGGACTAGATGGACATATGTCGTTTATACAACCCTCTCTATGTTGACTATGTAAACTGTTATACAGACATTATGGGTGGGTACTAAAGGTTGCACTAGATGGCTATGGTCTTATTACAACCTCATAACTAGTTATGCTGTAAGGTTAGGACAGTAGATGGCGAACTTCCTAAAGGTTCAGTCCGTTTTCAACTGCGAACTCAGTTAAAGTTCTCGAATCTGACCCCATTAAATCAAGGGAGGAGAGTGATAGTTCGAAAAAGTATGGATGATTTACAGGCATTTTAAAAAAAAACTAAACAGTGGTAAACTTACTGTAAATGGCTGTGGCACCGGGGAAATGGTTTTCTGGGAAACATTGTCACTGTCAACCAAACTTTTTTAACACTTCTTAAACCGAGGGGCAATGGTCGGGTTTTCCGAACGTACATTCGGGGACGGTTACAGCCAATTAGAGGTTACCCAATAAGACTTTCGATGGTGAGCGGAAAATAGAACCATAAATTTAAGGGTTACCAAATTGAAAAGACTTTCGAGGATTATCGAAAACTAATGATACGTTCGGGGTAAGCGAATGTTAACATCTAGGGTTTAGGCAAACAAAAAACGATCCATACAGCGAGGGTTACCGAAAACGAAACATTATTTAGGAGTGTTAATAAAAAACCGAAGGCTACATTCGAGGGTAGTGAACGATAAATTCTAGGTAGCGAAAACGATCTGTACATTTCGAAGGTTGATGCGAACGCTACAATTCTAGGGTTAGCGACGGCCGTAATTCGATAATTATCGCCTTTTCGAATAATTAGAGACAATACAGCTTGCAAAGTCCAAATAGTTCTGAGAATTTGGGTCGGGGGGGATAGGCTGGAGAAGTATGAGTCTGTTCGGACTGTTAGTTCGACTAGAACTCGGTTTCAGTTGAGTCTAGTCATCTCTGTAGACAGACATTAGGTTAGGGATAAGGTGGATAGCTGGACGTATTATCTTTAGACCAACCTCAATACTGTGTTACTATGTAACTTTTAGACAGGCATTATGGGGGTAGGGTGTGAAGTTGGACTAGCTGGACAGGTGGTATTTAAACTTCAAAAATACTATGTGTATTGTGTTTGAACTGTTAGACAAGAATTATGGGTAAGAGTACAAAGGTTTGGACTAGATGGACAGGTGTCTATATTTAACCTCCAATATAATTTTACTATGTAAACTGTTTTAGACAGGGCATACGGGTATGGTTTACAAAGGATGGTAGATAGACGTATGTCTTAACAACCTCAATACCATGTGACTATGTAAAAAACTGTTAGAAGACATTATGGGTAGGGCGGGGGTGGGTAGGGTATTTATAAAGATTGAACTAGATGGACGTTAGAGCTTTTACAGTACAACTCCACTTACTATTTTACAATATGAATGTTAGACAGACATTATGGGTAGGGTATAAAGATTGGAACTAGTGGACGTATGTCTTATACAACCTCCAATTACCATGTTACAGTAACGGTAAAAGGGCATTAAGGGTAGGGTATAAAGATTGAACTAGATGGACGGTATATCTTTATACAACCTCCAATACTATATTACGAGTAAACTGTATACAGTCATTCTGGGTGGGTTATAAAAAGGTGGACTATAGGAGTATGTCGTATACAGTACCAAATAGCTGTTACTATGTAACTGTTATACAGGACATTATGGGTTAGGGGATAAGGTGGACTAGAGGACGTATGTCTTTATACAACCCTCCAATTACTATGTTACTATGTAAAATGTATGACAGGACACTATGGTAGGGTTTAAAAGGGTGGATAGCTGACGTATGTCTTTAGACAACCTCAATAATATGTTACTATGAACAGTTAGACAGACATAGGGTAGGGTATAATGGTTGATAGGATGGACATATGTCTATACAACTCCAAACTATGTTACCTATGTAAACTGTAAGACAGGCAGTAGGGTAGGGTAATACGGATTGAACAGATGGACGTATGTCTTTATACAACCCTCCATACTATGTTACTATGTAACTGTTATACAGACATTATGGGTTAGGGTATAAAGGGTTGGACTGGATGGACATACGTCTTTATGAAAACTCCAATACGTATGTTACGATGTAACTGTTCTACAGAACATTATGGGTAGGGGTATAAATAAAAGGTTGGGACTAGATGGACCTACGTCTTATACAACCTCCACATACTAGTTACTATGTAACTGGTTATACAGACATTATGGGTAGGGTATAAAAGGTGGAAATAGATGGACGTAGTTTTATACAACCTCCAATCCTATGTTACTAGTAAATGTTTTATACAGACATTAGGGGTAGGGTATAAAGGTTGGAATAGATGGAGTAGTCTTTATACAAACCTCCAATACTATGTTAATATGGAACTGTTAGACAGGACATATGGGTAGGGTATAAAGGTTGGAATAGATGGACGTATGTCTTTATACAACCTCAATACTATGTTACTAGTAAATGTTAGGACAGACCATTGAGGGTAGGGTATAAAGGTGAAACTAGGATGGACGTATGTTCTTTATACAACCTCCATACTATGTACTAGGTAACTGTTATACAGACTTATTGGGTATAGTGATACATGTTGGACTAGATGGACGTAGGTCTTTATACAACCTCAAACTATGTACTATGTAACTGTATACAGACATTAGAGTAGGGTTATAAGGTGGAATAGATGGCGGTATTCTTTATAAACTCCAAGTACTTGTTACTATGTAACTGTTATACAGACATTAGGAGGAGGGTATAAGGTAGGACTCGATGGGGACGATGTCTTCTTACAACCTCAATTACTATGTTACTATGTAACTGTTATACAGGGACATTATGGGTAGGGTATAAAGGGTTGGACTAGATGGCCGTTACTGTATGTCTGATTCAACCACCAAGCTAGTTACAATTAAACAAAACAGATATGAAAGAACAAGATGTTTTCCATATAGACCAGTAATGACATAGAAAGAAACGACACGGCCCCAGGGACCCTGGACACTTGATTATTACTGTCGTAAGACACCAGTTCGTAAAACTGCCAGGCCAGTAATTTGAGATCAGCGTACCAGACGAATGTCGATTAATAATCATTATCTGCCAAACAACATCAACATGGGGAACATGGCCAAGGTAAAAGAAAAAAGACGGGTATTGGCGTTTTCCAAGATGAAAGTATAGGAAGGTAAGTCCTTTTCCATAATCAATAAATGAAACTTGAGTTTGATTCTCTTCAAAGGAAACCAAAGTGTAGCATCAGCAAAAACATAATATTCTCTTCAGGCAAGTCAAATGGTACATTGATCCAGGTAGAGGAGAAAGGTGTGAGTCATGCTTGGGATCAAAAAGAACTCTATCCCTTGAAAGTAAATGGACTGCACCGGATTGATGTGTTTTGCCTCTCCTTTGATTAATATGAATGGGGCTGGTGGCTTGATCAAGTTAGCCAAGATAATCAATTTTTCAAATCAAAGCTTTTCCATATCTTTCCATGGTTTATGTAAATTTTATCCGCGTTCAATGTAAATGAGGTGGATTTGAAAAGATTTTGCGCCGTTGTGGGTCTTGAAAAGGTTTATAACCATGAACAGCGTGGATTCATGTTCTTCAATCAAGTATATGGTGCAAAAAAAATGTTCATGATCAAAAAAAAAAAACAGATGGAGAAGGCCTGGGAGGATAATATCTATGTGGGCTCAACAGAGAAGGTTAATTGATGAGCTTTTAAAGGGCTATTTAGCCAAGAGATAAGTGTGTTATTAAACAAAGTAAGGGTAGAACAATGTTAACCTTGTGATTGTGATTGAAAAAATAGTGCTGAGGGGTTAGTAAAAGAAGAGGTGAACCACACTGGAGTGTGTATATCGGGGGACTCTGTCCCCTCTCTTAGGTGGTCACGACTGTTTGTGACTTGCAAATAAATTATAGCCAAGAAGTGTTGCACTCTTTATTTTGTTTGTCTGATTATTCCTATGATCTATGGGTTAGGAAGAAAGTGACCTCCATTTTTAAGTAGAAATGTACATTAGGATACACAAAATTATTCCAAGGTCAATTATTAGGCATAGGAGGTAAATAGAGCAGGAATAGCCCAGGCTAGAAAATAAAGAATCTACTGTAATAGAGGAAAGGCAATTCTTAAAGGAATAGTTACCTTTCAAGTGAAGCTATTCCTTTGATGTATTGATTGAGACCGGGGGGTAGGGCAATGGAAGACCTTCTGGTTGGTATAACCTTTATTAACAAGGCAAGCGTGGACATTTAAGGACTGAGACTGAATGAAACTGGCGAATTTCGTTTCGCTAGCGATTCCGCAGAACCGTCCGTGATATTTCGGAAAAGTTCACCATTTGGAACGGGTGGGTTTCGATTTCAACATTTCACAGGGTTTTCGAAAAAAAATTTCAAAAAATATGTTGAATCTGTAAACTTTTATTGAATGAAACTGGCAGAATCTGAATTGAAAACCAGGCTGTGTTCCGAATGGGATTCATCACTCTCATAAGACCAGAATCTAGCACGGCTTGTGTCTAAAGTAAATCTCTTTCATCACAAAAATCCAACATTTCTAACACCAAGAAAAAGAACAGGAAGTCTATCAACTTGTTAACATACCCTTCCCATTCTGACAGTGGCCTTACCAACCTAAAAACTACAAGACAAAATTGGATCGCGTGCTAAACAACAAACAATTGAGATAAAACAAAAATCGGTCACGTAAATAAACAAACTGACGATGTGTGTTAAATAACGTTCGCATATTATAAGGAACCACTGCCACGCAGAATGACAATCGCACGTAAAAATAACAACATCCGACGATGTGTAAATAACGTTCGCCAGTATAAAGTAACCACTGCCGGCAGAAATGGACAATCGCCACGTAAAATAACAACCGACCGAGTTGTGTTAAATAACGTTCGCCATATTAAAGTAACCACTGCCGCGCAGAATGACCGCCACGTAAACATAACAACCGGAACCGATGTGTTAAAATAACGTTGCTATAAGTAACCACTGCCACGCAAGAATGACAATCGCACGTAAAATAAACAAGCGACCGATGTGTGTTAAATAACGTTCGCCATATAAAGTAACCACTGCACGGCAGGAATGACCGCACAGTAAAATAACACACCGAGAGTGTTAAATAACGTTCGCCAGTAATAAAGTAACCACTGACGCGCAGAATGACATGAAACGCCACGTAAAAATAACAACCGACCTTTGAATGTGATATAAATAACACGTGCGAATCATGCACATGAAAAACAATTGGTAAAGGCTTAATAACCACTGCCGCGGCAAAGAATGACAAATCGCACGTGAAATAACAACCTGGACACGATGGTGTGTTAAATAACGTTCGCCATATTATAAAAGTAGAACCACTGCACCGCAGATATGACAATCGCCACAGTAAGAAATAACAACTGACCGAAGTTGTTGTAAATAACGTTTCGCCATATAAAGTAACCACTGCCGCGCAGCATGACAATTCGCCACGTAAAATAACAAACCGACCGATGTGTAAATAAACGTTCGCCATATAAAGTAACCACATGCCGCGCAGAACAGAATGACAATCGCACTAAAAATAACAACGACCGTAGTGTGTTAAGAAAGTTCGCCATATAAAGTAACCACTGCCGCGCAGAATGACATCGCCGAAGTATAAATAACCGACGATGTGTTAATAAACGTTCGCCTTATATCAAAGTAACATCCGCGCACAGATGACAATGCCACAGTAATAAAACACCGAACCGATGTGTTAAATAAACGTTCGCCCATATTAAAGTAACCATCCGCTGCAGCGCAGAATGACAATGCAACTATAAAATAACAATCCGACCGATCGCCTGTGTTAAATAACGTTGCCATATAAAGTAAACCACTGCCGCGCAGAAGACAAATCCCAAGTAAAATAAAACACCGACCGTATGTTAAATAAGTGTCGCCATATAAAGTAACCCACTGCCCGAGCAGAGATGACAATCGCCATTAAAATAAAACCGACAGTTATGTTAAATAACGTTCGCATATAAAGTAACCACTGCCGCGCAGAATGACGCACAAGTAAAAACAATCCGACGAATATTACATAACGTTCGCCTATATAAAGTAACCACTTGCCGGCAGGAATGACCCCAACGCAACGTACATAACACGTGACCGAGCTTTGTGTTAAATAACGTGCCATATAAAAGTACAACCACTGCCGCAAAATGACGCCCGTAAAATAAACAACTCGACCGATGTGTAATAACGTCGCCATTATAAAGTAACACGTGCCGCGCAGAATGCAATCGCCACGTAAAATACAAAACCGACGCCGATGGTTAAATAAAAGTTCGATAATAACCACTGCGAATAACACGAAATAACGACCGATAACTCGCCCATAGATACGACCAGAATGACAATCGCCACGTAAAATAAAAACGACCGGTGTTAAAAACGTTCGCATTATAAAGTAAAAACCCCATGCCACGCAGAATGACAGCACGTAAAATAACAACCGACCGGATGTTAAATACGTCGCCATATAAAGTAACCACTGCCGCGCAGAAGAATGGACAATCGCCACGTTAAAATAACACACCCGACCGACTGTTGTGTTTAATAACGTTCGCCATATGAAAGTCAACCACTTGCCGCGGCAGAATGACCAATCGCCACGTGAAATTAAACAACCGACCGAGTAGGTGTGTTGTAAATAACGTTCGCCATATAAAGTAAACCAACTGCCGCGCAGAAATGCCAATCGCCACGTAAATAACAAACCGACAGATGTGTAAAAACGTCTCGCCATATAAAGTAACCACTTGCCCGCAGTAATGACAATGCGGCCACGTAAATAACAACCGACCGATGTGTTAATTGTAGACGTCTTGCCCATATAAAGTAAGAACACGTGCGCGAGAATGACATCGCCACTAAAATAACAACGAACCGATGGTAAAATAAAGTTCGCCATATTAAAGTAACCACTGCCGGCAGAATGACAATGCGCCCACGTAAAATACAAAACCGCGACGATGTGTTAAAATAACGTTTCGCCATATAAGTAACCACTGCCGACGCATGAAGACAAATCGCAAGTGAAATAAAACAACCGACGATGTGTTAAATAACGTTACGCCATATAAAGTAACCATTGCCGCGAGAAGACAATCGCCACATAAAAATAACCAACCGGACCGATGGTTGTTTTAAATTAATTCGCCATAAAAGTAACCACTGCCACGACCAGAATGACAGCCGCCACGTAAAATAACAACCGACCCGATGTGTTGAAATAACGTTCTCCAGATAAACGTAACCACTGCGAGAGAATAACAATCGCCCGTAAAAATACAACCCGACGATACGTTTGTTAATAATAACGTTCGCAATTAAAGTACACATGCCGCGCAGAATGACCGCCATTGTAAAATAACAACCCCCCCCACCCGACCGATATGTTAAATAACGTTCGCCCTATAAATGTAACACTGCCGCGCACGATGACAATCGCCACGTAAAATAAAATGACCGATGGATTAAATAACGTTCGCATATAAAGTAACCACTGCCACGCAGAATGCACCGCCACGTAAATAACAACCGACCCGATGTGTTAAATAACGCTCGCCATATAAAGTAACCATGGTCCGCGCAGGAATGACAATCGCACGAAAATAACACGCGACCGATGTGTTAATAACGTTTCGCCATATAAAGTAACCACACTGCCAGCAGAATGACAATCGCCAGTTAAAATAAACAACACGACCGACTTGTGTTAAATAACGTTGCCAATAAAGTACCACTGCCGCGCAGAATGACAATCAGCAAAGTTGAAATAAAATAACCGACCGAGGTGTTAAAAAGAACGTTCGCCATATAAAGAACCACTGGCGCGCAGATACAATCGCCAGTAAAAAAACAGAGACCGATTGTGTTAAATCAGTTCACCATTATTAAAGTAACCACTGCGGCAGAATGACCAATCGCACGTTAAAGTTAGGATTGCTCAGTTATTGCGGCGATATGGGTGTTACCCTGAATACGTCTTTGTCACTGCCTGAAAAGCAGAACAGTTAGAGTCATGGGCGGTACAAAACAATTACAGACAACATCACTACATCTTGTAGCTGGTTATCTTGAAAAACTTAGAGCTGACGACCTCAGTGAAAACAATCTGTGCGTGTGCACTTTGCGATCGAACAAATGCTGCGTCGATCGGAGCTTGATTAGCGGCTCGCACGTACAAAACGCATGCCCGAGCACTGGTTGGCCCACACTAGGGTCCAGTTTTCAAAGCACAAATCGTATCAAAAATCGCGAATCAGAGTCAGGTCATCAGATAGGTGGCGCTAGAGCCCTATCCAACAACGAAAGTACTCCATGCAATAAAGTATTAATACTACTGGGTTAAAGGGGAAGTTCAGTGCAAAACTACATATGCTTTTCAGAATAAAAAGCCAGTATTTTCCAATCCCAGACCTTAACCTGGCCAATCAGCATTGTGTCGTGTGTATAATAAATGCAACCGAAGATACTGACTTCCTGTTGCAGGACCTAGTAGAGACGCCTATGGTCGGCCCTTGACCCAGCGCCTGGGTTGAGTCGAGTTGCTCAGTAGAGATCTGAGCATTTCTTGGACCCATCAACAGCAATCAGTGAAGAAATACTGTAGTAGGAACATTCTAAGGGAATGTGGTGCCTCCTGGGAAGAAGAAGGAGACGTTTAGAACCTGAAATGTCCCTAACTAATGTCAACACAGCAGGGAACAGCAAAGGGTTATGAAATCAAACGGATTTTCAAAATGGAGAGAAAGTAGAAAACTAAGAAGTGCATTACAAAACTAACAAATTTTTTAACAAATATTGCTAATTTCCACGAACCTGTCCCTTTCACCGTATTTTTGGCATAAGCTTCCCCTTTAAGATTTTTATTAACTTTTAGAGAAGACAAGACTGACAATGGGAACAACTAGGAGGCACAGCCAGGCTTTTACACAGAGCTATGTGTCCTTTTTCTTTTGCGGTTTACATGTTCATTGTTTTCATATCGGTACATAACACAGCTGAGTGGAAACGGCTCCGAGTGCTTGTGGCTACACTGGTTTATTCTTTAACATTAAATATATAGATATAAACAACAGATATGATCCTGTTTACTGTGTGAGGAGATTAATAAAACACGTTGTGACTTGTTCCCAGTGAAACACTATAGACAGATCTGATGGGACCTGATGCAGACTGGATTGGGTTTTTTTTTCATGCTGTGATCAATGGAGCCGTTTTTTCTGAGATACGAAGTGTCCCCAATGCACAGACTTTGTACATATCAACCTTCTCCAGAACGCAGCTAACTGAAGGAACACGCAGAGCAGAACACGGATCATTCGTATCTTCGCATTTCCATTTCCTATTTTATCATGTCACAGCGGAAAGATGTGGAAGTTTGTAAGAATGTGGACAAGTTAGAGAGTACAATTCCAAATGGACAATAAAGACACTTCGGTTTTTAATTTTCTACACAGATAAGCCTGTGGCCAGCTCCCTGCCCTCCCCAACATGGGGTGATATGGTGCTCCATATGTAATATAAGGGGTTCTATCAATGACCTGGTTGGGTGGGTTGACCACTTTAGGATAATAAAGGGGAATTATATTGGGATGGTTTGGTATTATGTGCAAAAGGACACCATAGAATTGATGGCCAGTAGCCCAATCCATCCAAGGGCTTTTTCAGCGATTTAACATCAGCAGGATAACTAGACATTACATACATTACGTGAGAGGAAATGCACCACCAGAAAGTGTGTATAAAGGGATCTCCACTCGTAAAATACACATTTTTGCCATGGTAGATTTATTGTGAACGGGAGGTAAAGGAAGCTTGTTCCATTTTTTACCTCCCTGTTCTTCAATAAAATGATCGGAGAGAAGATAAGGAAACGTACCCGTCGCTGCGCCTGGACGTAGGCTGACAGGTCCGATGGCTTGTCTGTCTAGCGAAGGACCGCACATGCACATAGAACGACAGAGACCCGTCAGGACCTGTCAGACTAGGGCTACGTTCTTTATGAAGAACGGGACGGTTAAGACAAGGACTCCTTTATCTCCGGTTCTTCAAAAACTGAAATGGCAAAAGAGAAAAGAAACGCTTTAAAAAAAGAACAGTATTCTACTTTATAAAAAAAGTTTTGTATGTACCCCACTTGCAGGTAAACCCCCTTTAAAGATTGAAAATATGGACTACATTTCCCAGGTTTTGCGCTGGTTTATAAAGGCTCGCACCAATGTCAATAGGATGGGGATCCACTGTTCTAACATCATTAACCATGATTTGCTGAAACTTCAAAAAATATTCACCTCAGTCTTTGGCAGTTGGGGCGGAGAGTTCACAGCTCGACCTGCCAAGTTACAAGCTCACTGACATCTAGATTAGTTATCTTAAAAACATATGGTGACGCATCACTAGAGATGGATGGATCTTACTTGAAATCCGTTTCTGCTTGCAGAAAAAAAAAATCAAAAATATCAGCAAACTATCATTCTTTCAAGACATAATGGGAGTAACAAATCTGAAGTTCCCCTAAAATTAGAGAAGTTAATTGCAAAATTGGATGACGTGTCGTGTAAAATCTCAGGGACATGGGAAAGTAGGTGAAATGGTCCAGTACCAGAAAAATTTATGTTGCTTCCTGTGTTGGATTTGCTAAGTATTTCAAAAATGTTCAAAATCTCTAGAAATTCAAAATTCCAAATTTACTCATCAAGGGTACAAGTAATGAGAACATGAACACTGGTGCAGCAGAGCTGCCAGGACGAGAGCAAGGGCCCTACTGGTAAAGGCATGGAGTGGAAAGATACGGAAGAACATGCGCGAGACGGGAAAAGAAAGAGACAGTAGCACTGAGAGAGACAGAGGACAGATGATCCTTCACAACCTCTTTTCAACACCAGCCAGATGGTGATATATTGTTTTCCACAAGAGCAGTTAGACATGCTTTCTGGATATGCGGATATTAGGATAAGGGGGATATGGGATAGTAGGATACGAATTGGGCATAGTAGGATACGGATATGGGCATAGTAGGATACGGATAGGGCACTAGTGATGGATACGGTATGGGCCATAGTGAGAAGGATACGGATATGGGTCTAGTAGGATACGGATATGTGGCATAGTGAGGATACGGCTATGGGCATAGTAGGAACGGGTATATGGGGCCATTAGTAGGTACGGGATCATGGGGCCATAGTAGGATACGGCGATAGGACATAGTAGGATACGGATATGGGCATAGTAGGTACGGATATGGGCATAGTAGGATACGGATTGGGCCATAGTAAAAGGCTATAGATAGGTATGCGTAAGGATATGGGCAGTAGGATACGGATATAGGCATGTAGGATACGGATTATGGATAGTAGGATACGGATATAGCATAGTAGGATACGGATATAGGCATAGTTAGGATACGGATATGGCACTAGTAGGATACGGATAGGCAATAGAGGATACGGATATGGGCTGTAGGATACGATAGGGCATAGGGATAGCTACGGCCTATAGGCTGTGGGATAGTAGATGCGCATGGCTAGTAGGATACGGATATGGGGCCGCATAGTAGGATGACGGAGTATGGGCAGTAAGTAGGATACGGATACGGGCATAGTAGGATACGGATATGGGCCATAGTAGATAGGATTATGGGCCTAGTAGGTACGGATATGGGCATAGTAGGATAGGATATGGCATAGTAGGATATTGGATATGGGCATGTAGATAGGATATGGGCAGGCTGGCCAGGCATTAATGATGGCTTGAAAACAGTTCCACTAATATTACTGGTTCTTCGATAGTAAACTTAGTGCCCTCTCAGGATATTTACAACTGACAAGTTGTCTCCCAGTATCACAGGCACAAAGAGGAGCAATAGAGAAAAGGTAATCAAACTACCGTATCTGAGGATTTCTGTATTTAAACTGCAATGTTTATCATTTAGAAAAACAGTTAATAGTGCAACACTATCCAACTAATGTCCTTGTGTAGATAACAGATTGGATTAGTTGGCGTCATGTCAGAAAGCCTACTGTTGGGGCTTAGGACACAGTGACCCGATTCTCACAGGTTCTCACGTTTTGTGATTTGATGTTCATGAGTATCACATGGTAGTGCGTTTGCTGCGCTCCGTTATCAGAATGTATTTCGGAAAATCTGGAAAATTCACTGTGCAAAATTCATATAAACGTGTGTGTAAAAAGCACTATTGTTTCAATTGCGCATTTTAGGTGAGTTTCCGTGCGTTTCTAGTGTGGCCTCGCTAAATGTTTTAAAGCTTTAGTTTGAGTTAAGCGATAACTTTCATTAAAAATATTATCTGTTTCTATCAATGGCAAACAGGATTTAACCTTCTCTTACCACTTATATAAGAGCGCAACTACCGCCGCAAAAACACAACAAGGCCTACAGGAAATGTTAAATTGCGTCCGCTAAATGACTGTTATGGCTTTAATATAATGACTCCAAAAAGTACTGGATTTTCTCTTTACAGGATCCTTATTAGTTCCCATTATCGTCTCTGAGTTGATTCAGTTGCTCGCAGTAGAGATCTGAGCATGTGTGACCACCAACAGCCAATCAGTAGGAAATTACTGTTAGGAACACTTAAGAAAGAAGCATCCTGGGAAGATGAAGGACCTTTACAGAAAGGAAATGGCAACTCACTACTGACCACGTAAAGTATAATAAAACGATTAAAAAAATTATGAGAATATGTGGAATACCAAGGTATGGTTATATAACATAAACACTTTAAAGCATGAAAAAAATCCCCTTACACATAACGGAACAGCCCCTTTAACGTAATTACAGCATGTCCCCTTTAAGCCTGTTGTGATAGGTGGTAATAAAAGGAACTTATATGGTCATCAAGTACCTTGCAGATTCCCGCTCTCTCTTTAGATAAATTGGGCAAGTTTTAACATCTACATGATCTTTCACACCCAAAAATAAAATTCTGTTGGCCATACCTAAAACCTTCATTCAGCAATAGATATGTGTTACACATGGCTGCAAAGTGGAGTGACAATCTAACTGTTCTCATTTATTTCATATACTTCAAGGACATGTCCACCCTGGACCCAATGTGTAGTGTTAAAAATCATTTAATTACATCTGCTCTGTATGGTGTCTCCTGCAGTGCCAGTTAAAATTTCAAAAAACTTAAGAGTAGGAGGTGTCTGTAAGTGTATGGTGCATGCACTTCCGTGTTCTTGTTAAGGTTAAGGGCCCTCCCTCCCTCCAATCCTGATCCATCTTTGCTGCTTTCTGCCCTACCTATAAAAGTTTTACTGTAGTGTGGCCCCCCCCTAGCCACCTCAATCGCAAAAAAAACAGCAGAAATTTACTTGCATTGGTTTAGTTTCCTGGCAATCTTCATTGCCGGCAGCCACTTCTGTGATTGACAAGAAGAGAGCCTGGATCAGAGCAATGGGGAAACAAAGCAAATAATACATTTCTGGCTGCTTTTTAACAAAACAAACATGGTGGTGGGGGTGGTCTAGGGTGCCCTACACTACAGAAAAACTTTTTTTTTTCTGGGTGGAGATACCCTTTGAAGGAATTGTACATGTCAATCTATAAATGAATACATATATGCAGCACTTACTATGATGTGTTTACGTTGCTGCATTGATTTCAATCCAGTACTTAATCCAGTATTTGCTCAAGCTCAGTCCTTCAGTCCCCAGCACCCCTGCAGACTATCTGGATCCCTGTGAGGGCAAGCTATGCTCAGAATCCCTATGAGGCAGCATTGGGAGAGGGGGAATTTCCCACTATCCACAGTTAACATACCAACTGTCACCATTTCCAGCTACAGCAAAACACTAACATAACCGAAGAGTTTATTATGATACTAAGGCACTGATTGACAGCTGAAATGTTAGATGGTTCAGATGGTATCTAAAGAAATAGGGGACATTTCACCATAAAATGGTTCAGTAATAGTGGGGGAAAATTATAGTTTCCAGTAATGGGCAATTAAAAAAAACTATTTCCCAGTGTACATTCCCTTTAATACTTTACTGTAATTACACACAGGATTTTCTAGATGGCGTTTGCATTATGTATTACATTTGCATTTATGTAATTAGAAGATCTGGACTTCTGGCTGATCATTAGGAATATCATTTTGCACAGTCTAAATAATATAAGAAGATTAAACAGTCAAACAACATATTCCCCAGTTTCTCCTTCAATAATAAATCCACTTGTATGTTGATTAAATCCTATATATCACCTTCAAACAGAAAGCGGCAGTAAAAAAATGCATGAGTATAGTTGTGAAGCTGAGAGAATTAAAGATTATTGAAAGGGGAAGTGTAGCTTTTTTCCAACTCTTGCCCAGCAGGAGACAAAAAAACCTTTTTTAAGCTATAGCTGGAATAAGGAAACACGCACCGTGCTTGGAATGTTCTTATAAACCTACAGCATCTGAAAAGGTCCCCAAGGTGAGGAACTATAACAGGGAGATTAAACAAGAGTTTTATCTTTAAAAAATGGTTGCTAATTTTGCCCCAACCAATCACGTTAGATTTCAATGGTTACATAACATCTGATTGGTTGGGGGCAAAAATTGATACCAATTTAACGATAAGAACTTTTATTGATTCCCTGAAAATCTCTGTGTTCAATGCAGAGTGTGACTTCCTCTGTGGTTAGGCCCCGACACAAGCAGGGGGCTGATACTACATTGTGATGTGTGGTTTTAACTCCAATTTACCCCTGACCCCACATATTACATCTCCCTGATTATGTTGATATATGTTGCACTAAGGAAAGTGTGATAAAACATAAGGATTCTGTCCGATAGCTATTGCATTCAGGCTTATGTATTTTCCCTGGTATATTTTATATATTTGTTTAGCTCTATCTTTCTACCCTTGGATCCAATTTGAATTTCATTGGTCGACCTTCTCAGTTTAAACTATCTTTATTGTATTGCCACCTAATGTAGGTGAAACAGGGTATATAAGTGTGCTATTTGAAACTGATATAGAACAGAGATGGTGGAATTATTGTAGTTCAGATAGATTTAGCTGCGTGTATCATTAAAGAGTGGACAAGAGTAGAGAATTATACATTAAGTTTTCAGCCTTCAAAATACTGCAGAATACGCAAGACGACAATTATGGGATGGTCTGAAACAGGATTGAAATGTCCTCAGGGTCACTGTGATTTTTATGAATTAGGGCGTGTTTGAATTCATTTCCATTGTGGGTAGGCATCCGAGTTGTGGCAGCTTAGTATTATTATGGGGCTGTGTGAAGAACGACTTCAAGAAGCAACGAGAACCACCAGTTCCATCAGAGTGCATTCATTACATAAGATGCTAGTGCCATCATTGATATGGTTGAAAGTGCCAAACATTCCAGGTACATTGCAATTATCCACATATTGATTATAACTCTCATATATTATTAAGTGAATCCCAGCCCCCGCATAGTAAAGTTAAAGAACTGTAAATAGAATCCTTCTCGGGATGTCATGTTGTTACTAATTTAACCAGAAGGAACTTTGACAAATTTGCTTTCTAAAGGGAAATTTTCACTACTGAATGTCAGAGCACTCAGGACTACAGAAAAACTATTCTGTCATTCAACCAACTAAAAGTAAATTTAAAACTAGAAAGGTTAGAGAAAATATTTGCCATTATTTTAATTTACTATGAGTTCAGGTTAGATTAACTTTTAAAATGTTCCAGTGCTCTGATTGGCTACAGACTGTTACCGTGTCTTTACAGATAGTGGACTCTGAAGCTTTTAAGGGGGTCTACAAAAAGTGTGAAAATGTATATATAAAAAAACAAAACAAAAGGATGATGGCTATTACTAAATAAGGATAAGCAAACTAGCAATTTCCTATCTATTAGAAGGATAGATGTCAAAACAAAATAGACTACATGCAAAATTGAACTATGCAGTAAAAAATCTCATTGGTGACATTTAACGTTTGTTTAAAGGGGAGGTTGGAGACAGAAAAAACAAAATATAAAAAAAAAAAAAAAAAAAATATAATAAAAATGCCTGTTAATTAACAAGGCAGTGCCGATCGAACATAAATTGCATATTTGATTTAAGGCTCATATGATTACAGGGGGCGACCAGACAATTGGAGTACAGGATGTGCACGTCCAATTATCGGGTAAAGTCAACAACCAGTCGTGACCGGACGCCATTTCACCCGACTAATCACCTATACACAAAAAAACAATCGCCTGCCAAAATGGACGCGCATGGTGTATGTCGTGGGTCGGCCACCATGATCCCACATGTGATGAACTTTAGTCTTGCTGTGTGTGATTATAATCACGTTTTACTTAAAATTCCACTTAAGTGTGATTTAATGGGTCCCAAACATCTATTATAACATGATAGAATACTATTGTTGCCAGTACTACTATTACCTACTATAGTAACTACTATTTTAGTAGCAGTTAGTTACTACTACTACTACATGCTAGTAGTTAGTAACATACTAACTAATACTACACAGTTCAGGTATCTGGTACTCATTCCATAAAAACTATAAAAGTCCAGGTGCCTCAGGTCACTCAGCTCCATTAACTAGTCACATAGCATAATAAATTCAGAAATTCCCGGGGCAACTGTTTGTAAACAAAAATAACTACAAATTTATTTCATTTCAACGTTTCAATGCCACGCAGGATTGTCTTCATTCAGGACAAAGACTGATGAAGAGACATCCTGTGTGGCGTGAAACATTGAAATGTAATGGAGGGAGTGGTTAGGGTGTAGGGCATGGCAGGGCCGGTGACAAGAGGTTGATTTGGGAGGAGGGGGTGGCCAGATTCACATCCAGGGGAAGGTGTGGTCTATGTTCACCACGTCTTGGCCCGCAGGAATTCTTGCCAACAATCAAAACCGTGGAGGGTAGCGTTCAATAAAGTAGCTGCCATAAACACATCTGAATAGTCAATAATTTCCTATAAGGCACAAACATTGTTCACAAACTTTTACCTACACATATTTTATTTATTTTCTCAAAATGCAAGGTTCTCTCTCCCAAATTTCAAATGTAAAATTACTTACATGACTTCATTCAGCGCCAGCTTTCTGTTGCATTACTGATCGCGAAAGCAGCTCGATGGGGCTGGACCATAGATGCTCATTGATTTGCTTAATCTGAGCCAATCACTGAGTGGCTGCCTGGCTGGCCCCGTTTGCTGCTGATCCTGTTGGAGAGAAAAAGCAGCAGAATAAGAGCGCTGAAACGAAGGCAGGTAAGTACATTACCATTGCAAAACAGGGGGGAATAGACCGCAGGTCTAAGTTATCAGCCATTACCTGTTGAATAGGGTTTTAAATGGTATCCACCCCCTATATAATTTTTTTTTTTAAAATGTTCCCACCCCAAACCCCTATATTAAGTGTACTTACAGCCACTCGCTACAGAAGGCACTGATCCGGCTCCCTGTGCCGGAAATAGCAAAACAGGGCCAGACCAGCAGCACAGCTGTGGTTGGCTGAGAGGCTGTAAGTACAGTTCAGATTCTTTTTAGCAATCTAACATAGTGGTTGGGAGTGAGAAGGGATGCCCTACATTTTATATAAAATGGTTTTACGCTAGGTGAAGAGCAGCCAGGCAGGGATCACGAGGGGGGAGGGGGGAAAGGGCTCCCCTGCACAGGACACTGTCTATCAGAGGACAAGGAAGAGGCAGAAACCTTTCATTCAGAAAGACAGCTCCTACCTTTTCAGTTTCCTGACTTTGAAGCACTGCAGGAGAGAACCTAAGGAGCAGAGACGTAAGGTAGAAGAGTGGGGCCAGCATTGGTGATAAATTTTAGATTTGGGGTGGGACGTGCCCTGTAACATTCACAATTCCATGCACAGAGCGTTAGCAGGAGGGAGGGAACTCCACTGTGCATCAATAAACCACTAGAGGAACAATGAAGAGGCGGAAATGGATACTCCAGGGAAATGCTCCTACTCTTCAGTTTCGGGGCTTGAATATGCAGGCAGATTAGACAAGTTAGGGCTTGTTACATTGGAAGAAGCGACGTTTGCGTGGGGACATGAAACCTTATACAAATATAACTTTATACAAATGGGCCATACAAGAACTCTATGGTGCATTGTTCACTAATAGGCATATCAGAGGACTCGTGGATATCCATTTAAGGTTGGAAAAGAAGTTTCATCTTCAGGTAGGAAAGGTTCTTTTACAGGTAGATCGGTGTGAAACTGTGGAACTGTCTTCCAAGCAGATGTGGTAATGGCAAGTTCATGAATAGCTTAAAAATGGCCTGGATAAGTTTCTAAAACTAAAATATGAGAATAATGTTGATAAATGATATAGATTGGTTGATCCAGGGATTACTTTCGACTGCCGTTTGGAGTAGGAAGGAATTCCCCCCCCCCCCCCCCCTTTTTTGCTGTTTTTTTTTTGCTTCCTCTGGATCAACTGTTAGGTAAGTTTAAAAAAAAGGGGTGAATAGGTGTGCACTTGATAGAATTGATGTTCAACCTCCATAACTTAATGTAATACTATGTAATTTGACTGCAGGAAAACCATATGCAGAAGAAAGTAGGTGTCATTAACACTACACAGTTGTGCTCAATATTGTGCAAAATTTTTAGGGGGGGTGTTTACATGCACGTTAAGTAATTTAAAGGGAAACTGTAAGTGCAGTAAGCTCCACCTCCACTGTTAGATCATATCCATTAGAAAAAAAAGTTTTGCAGAGCAGGTCTTTCCATTGGTTATGGCCCTGCACTAAAAGGGGGGTGGGGGAGAAAACCATTCATTTTCCTGTAGTATATTAATAGTGCTACATTTCAGATAACTGGTGCAAGAATTTGTGTTTTTGCTTTTAGCATGCCCTTAGGCCATCTGATATGACATTTTATAGCCGCAGAAGAATAATTAAAAGAATGTAAATAAAA
Organism: Hymenochirus boettgeri; assembly: GCA_019447015.1. NCBI lineage: Eukaryota > Metazoa > Chordata > Amphibia > Anura > Pipidae > Hymenochirus > Hymenochirus boettgeri. The sequence continues at coordinate 325,183,730 of CM033470.1, read as the reverse complement.
ACAAACGCCATTCTTGATTCTAATCAAAGATCAGTTTTACTATAGCCTTGTTTACCATTAAAGAGAAGTTAACCTTGTAATCTGAGAAGTCAACATAACAAGAACGATGAGGTTGGGTCGATACACCCCAGCGTAGTAATATAACTGTAATTAGTGTCTAGCTAGGCGAAACATTCTCCCCCAAGGGTGAACAGCCTAATAAAAGATGTGGTTATTTGCATCTTTCATAGTGTTAATGCCTGTTAGGGGAACAAGCATGATTTCCTTCTTCATACAAATGATCCATCTTAGCTAATGCTGTAACCTGCCAGAGATAATTAGTTAAATGACATATTTAAAAGATTTTGATTGATAAAAAATAAAAAAAATTTACGATTTAATCTTTACGTTATAGAACATACTCCACTATATACTACTTGTAACATGCAAACGGAGTGTACTGTTTAACTGCAACAGGATATGTGACAATACTGAATGTTAAACATGCAACACGTGGATATGTGCAACTACGTGTAACATGCAAAACATGGATATGTGCAATATGTGTTAACATGCAAAAAATGGATATGTGAATACTGTAACATGCAACACTGGTAGTGATACTGTGTTAAACATGCCAACATGAATGTGCAATAGGTGTATGCAACCATGCAATACTGGTGTAAACATGAAGTATAGTGCATATGTGTTTAACAGCAAACACTGGATATGTGCATACTGTTTGCAACATGTAACGAAGCATTGTGTAACTGGTATATGTGTTTACGTGGTAATAATTGTGTAATGGGTTAATGTGTAATACTGGTTACACGGTTATATTGTGTTAACTGTGTTATATTGTGTTATACTGGTTATATGGTATACGGGTATATGTGTATACTGTGGGTAATTTTAACTGTTACACTGGGTTATATTGTGTAAATGGGTTATATAGTGTATACTGGGTTTTATGTTTATACGGGTTTATTGTATAATGCTGTTATACAATGGTTAATATTTGTGATACTGGGTTATATGTGTTATACTGGGTTATATTGTGTAATACGTGTTACCTGGGTTATATTGTGTTAAACTGGGTTTATAGTTATACGGAGTTTATTGTGTTATACTGGGGTTATATGTATTAATTCTGTGTTTGCACTGGTTATATTTTGTTATACTGGGTTATATTGTGTTATACGGGGTTATATTGTGGTAATACTTGTGACACTGGGTTTATATTGTGTTAAACTGTGTTATATTGTGTTCTACTGGGTATATGTGTTATCACTGGTTATATTGTGTGTTTGCTGGGTTATATTGTGCAAGTACGCGGTTTAAACTGGTTATATTGTGTTATACTGGGTTATATGATTATGTGGTTTATATTGTGGAATACTGTGCTAAACTCGGTTAGATTGTGTTATACTGGGTTAATATGGTATTGTAGGTTCATTGTGTAATACAGGTAACTGGGTGTTATAATATTTGTTATACGGATTATACTGGGTTATATTGTGTTACACTGGGATATTGGATACTGGGTTATATTGTGCTACACTGGGTTAAAATTGTCTTATACTGGGTTATATTGTGTTATTATACTGGTTTAACTGCATTATACTGGGTTATTACTGCATATATTGGTTTTATTTGGTTTAAAATGGTATATGTGGTTATACTGGGTTATTTTTGCTACATTGATATACTGGGTGCTATATTGGGTTATACTGGGTTATATTATGTTGTACTGGGTATGGTGGTTATAATCAATTATACTGGGTTATTTGTGTTATACGGTTTTTGTTGTACTGATTATACGGTTATAGTGTGTTATACTGGGTTATATTGTGTTATACTGGGATAATACTGGGTTTATTGTATTATACTGGATTATACTGGTTATATTGTGTTTATTTATCTAATTATGTTGTGATTATACTGGTTTGTAAATGCATTATAGGGTTATATTGTGTTATACTGGGTATACTGTATTTACTAATTTATTTTGTTATACTGGATACTAGTGTTTATGGTATACTGGATTTACTGAGTTATTGTGTTATACTAAGTTATATTGTGTTATACTGGATAAAATGGTTTATTGTATATACTGGATTATATACAATATATATGGTTATATTGTGTTATACTGGGTATAGTGGCATTATATTGGGTTTTATATTGTTTATATATGTGTTTAACGGGTTATTATTGCATTATACTGGGTTATATTATATACTGTAATACTAGTTCTTACTGTATTATTCTAATTAATACTATATTATACTGGATTATACTGGTTATATTGTGTTTTACTGGATTATACTGTGTTATACTGGATTACACTGAGTATATTGTGCTATACTGGGTATAGTGTGTTTACTGGATTATACTGGTTATACTGGAGTACACTGATTATATTGTGTATACGGGTCATAGTGTGTATACTGGGTATACTCCGTTTATACTGGGTTTAAACTGTATTTTACTGTGTTATTACGTGGGTGAATTTTACTGTATTACTGTATTATGCTGAGTACACTGGATTATACTGTGGTATATGGATAAAACTATGTTATATTGATAATACTGGGTTATATTATGTACTGTCATACTAGATTATACGGGTTATTAGTGTAATACAGGTTTTAACTGTATTATAATGGATAATACTGTGTTATACTGGGTTATTGTGTGTGATACTGGATATACGTGTGTATATGGATTATACTGGATTACACTGGGTTATAATGTGCTATACTGGGTATACTATGTTATCTGGATTATAATGGGTTATATTGTGTTATACTGGGTTGAACTGTATTATACTGTGTTTATATGGGGTTATACTGGATTATACTTATGTTGGGTTATATTGGTAATACTGGATTATCTGTGTATACTTAATTATACTAGGTTATATTTGTTATACTGGATTATACTGTGTTATACTGGGTTAATACTGTATTTACTGCATTATACTGCATTATACTGGTTGTATTTTGTGTTTTACTGGGTTATACTGGATTATACTATGCTGGTGTTACTGGATAATACTGTGCTATACTGAATTACACTGAGTTATATGTGCTATACTGGGTTATAGTGTGTTTATACTGGATAATACTGTGCTATACTGAATCTACACCGGGTATTTTGTGTATACTGGGGTTATAGTGTGTTATACTGGAATAATACTGTGCTATACTGAATTACACTGAGTTATTTTGTGCTATACTGGGTATAGTGTGTTATACTGGATAATACTGTGTTATACTGAATTACACTGAGTTATATTGTGTGTATTACTGGGTTATAGTGTGTATACTGGATAATTACTGTGCTATACTGAATTACACTGAGTTATATTGTGCTATATGGGTTATAGTGTGTTTATACTGGATAATACTGTGCTATACTGAATTACACTGAGTTATATTGTGCTATACAGGGTTTATAGTGTGTATACTGGTAATACTGTGTTATACTGAATTACACTGAGTTATATGTGCTATACAGGGTTATAGGTGTTATACTGGATAATACTGTGCTATACTGAATTACACTGAGTTATATTGTGCTATACAGGGTTGGGTTATAGGTGTTATACTGGGAATACTGTGTTATACGGGTAATACTTGATTATACTGCATTATATGCATTTATACTGCATTATACGGGTTATTTTGTGTTTTACTGGGTTATACTGTATTATTACTATGCTGTTACTGGATAATACTGTGCTATACTGAATTACACTGAGTTATATTGTGCTAGTGCTATATGAATTACAGTGAGTTATATTTGCTATACTGGGTTATAGTGTGTTATACTGGATAAATACTGTGTGTACTGAATTAACATGAGTTTATTGTGCTATACTGGGTTTAAAGTGTGTTATATGGATAATACTGTGTTTATACTGAATTACACTAAGTTAATGTGCTATACTGGGTTATGTGTTATACTGGATAATATGTGTTATACGAATTACACTGAGTATATTGTGCTTATACTGGGTTATAGTGTGTTATACTGGAAATACTGTGTTATACTGAATTACACTGAGTTATATTGGCTATACGGGTTATAGTGGTATACTGGATTACTGTGGTTTACTGAATCACTGAGTTACTATTGTGCTTTCTACTGGGTTTATAGTGTGTTATACTGGATAATACTGTGTTATACTGAATTACACTGAGTTACATTGTGCTAACAGGGTTATAGTGTGTTATACTGGATAATACTGTGTTATACGAATACACGAGTTATATTGTGCATACTGGGTTATAGCTGGTGTTATACTGGATATACGTGTTTATACTGAATTACAATGAGTTATATTGTGCTAAACTGGGTTATAGTGTGTTATACTGGATAATACTGTGTATACTGAATTACAACGAGTTATTTGTGCTATACAGGGTATATAGTGTGTACTGGATAATACTGGTTATACTGAATACACTGAGTTAATTGTGCATACAGGGTATAGGTGGTTATAATGGATAATACTGTGTTATATGAATTACACTGAGTTATATTGGCTATACTGGTTCTAGTGTGTTATACTGGATAATACTGTGTTATACCGAATTACACTGAGTTAATTGTGCTATACTGGGTTATAGTGGTTATACTGGAGAATACTGTGTTATACTGAATTACCACTGAGTTATATTGTGCTATACTGGGTATGTTGTGTGTTATACTGGATAATACTGTGTTATACTGAATTACACGAGTTATTTGTGCTACTGGTTATAGTGTGTTATACTGGATAATACTGTGCTATACTGAATACACTGAGTTATATTGTGCTATACAGGGTTATAGTGTATTATACTGGATAATACTGTGTTATACTGAACTACACTGAGTTACATTGTGCTATACAGGGTTATAGTGTGTTATACTGGATAATACTGTGTTATACTGAATACACGAGTTAGATTGTGCTATACTGGTTATAGTGTGTGTTTACGGGATAATACTGTGGTTATACTGAATTACACTGAGTATATTGTGCTATACTGGGTTATAGTGTGTTATACTGGATAATACTGTGTTATTACTGAATTACACTGAGTTATATTGTGCTATACTGGGTTATAGTGTGTTATACGGATAATACTGGGTTATACTGAATTACACTGAGTTATATTGTGCTATACAGGGGTATAGTGTGTTATACTGGATAATACTGTGTTATACTGAATTACATAGTGATGTCTATTGTGCTATCAGGGTTATAGTGTATTATACTGGATAATACGTGTTATACTGAATACACTGAGTTATATTGTGCTATACTGGGTTGTAGTGTGTTAATACTGGATAATACTGTGTTATACTGAATTACACTGAGTTATATTGTGCTATACAGGGTTATAGTGTGTATACTGGATAATACTGTTTATACTGAATTACACTGAGTTATATTGTGCTATACTGGGTTATAGTGGGTTATAATGGATAATACTGTGTTATACTGAATACACCGAGTTATTTTGTGGCTATACTGGGGTATAGTGTGTTTATTACGGATAATACTGTGCTATACTGAATTACACTGAGTTATATTGTGCTATACAGGGTTATAGTGTATATACTGGATAATACTGTGTTATATGAACTACGACTGATGAGTTACATTGTGCTATACAGGGTTATAGGTGTTATACTGGATAATACTGTGTTATACTGAATTACACTGAGTTATATTGTGCTATACTGGGTTATAGTGTGTTATACTGGATAATACTGTGTTATACTGAATTACACTGAGTTATATTGTCTTCTAAGGGTTATAGTGTGTTATACTGGAATAATACTGTGTTATACTGAATTACACTGAGTTTATTGTGCTATACTGGGTTGTTATAGTGTGTTAACTGGATAATACTGTGTTATACTGAATTACACTGAGTTATATTGTGCTATACAGGGTTATAGTGTGTTATACTGGATAAATATGTGTTATACTGAATTACACTGAGTTTATATTGAGTATACTGGGTTATAGTGTGTTATACTGGATAATACTGTGTTATACTGAATTACACTGAGTTATATGTGCTATAAGTGGGTTATAGTGTGGTTTATAAGGAAATACGTGTTGTTATACTGAATTACACTGAGTTATATTGTGCTATACTGGGTTATAGTGTGTTATACTGGATTATACTGGGTTATACTGTGTGATATGGGGTTAAAACTGGATTATGCTTGATTATGCTGGGTTATATTGTGTAATACTGGATTATACTGTGTTATACTGAATTATACTATGTTCTACTAGCAACCCCCTGATTCTATAAAGAATCGTAAAACCGCTGCCGCCGGAATCACCACCCTATCCCCCTCTGCAGCACCCCCTTATAAGACCACCACCATCCTGACCAGCTGGTGTAATAATTAATTTGGTGTTAGGATTTCTTCCAATTCTCTCTAGCACCACCTAACTACCATCCTAAGTACTGCACTGGTTCCTGACGTCCCTGGTTTAACATCTTTCTTTTAGTACTGTGTTATATGGATTAAACTGCGTTACATTGTGTAATACTGGACAATACTGGGTTATATTATGTACTGCAATACTAGATTATACTGTTTTATATTGTGTAATACTAGATTATACTGGTTAATTCTGGCTGATATTGTGTTTTACTGGGCTATTCTGCATTATACTGGATTATATTGTGTTATACTGGATTATATTGGGTAATACTGGATTATACTGGGTTATATTGTGTAAAACTGGATAAAACTAGGTTATATTATATACTGTAATACTAGATTATACTGTGTTATATTATGTTATTACTAGGGTATACTGTATTTACTGGTAAACTGTGTTTGACAGGAGTTATAATGGGTTATATTGAGTAAAAACTGTAATACTAAGGGTTATATATATACTATACTTACTAGCGTATTAATGTTTATATTGTGTAATACTAGGGATACTGTGAGTTTACTGGGAAATTGTGTTAACAGGTGATACTGGGTATATGGTAAAACTGGATAATACTAGGTTATATTATATACTGTATACTAGATTATACGGTTTATTGTGTAATACTAGGGTATACTGTATTTTACTGGGTAATACTGTGTTATACAGGATTATACTGGGTTATATTGAGTAAAACTGGATAATACTAGGTTATATTATATACTATAATACTAGATTATACTGTGTTATATTGTGTAATACTAGGGTATACTGTATTTTACTGGGTAATA
>CM033470.1:325152183-325176411 GCA_019447015.1 Hymenochirus boettgeri | reverse complement strand
AACAGTTCCACTAATATTAGCTTGGTTCTTCGATAGTAAACTTAGTTGCCCTCCTCAGGATATTTACAAACTGACAAGTGTCTCCCAGTATCACAGGAACAAAGAGGAGCAATAGAGAAAAGTAATCAAACTACCGTATCTGAGGATTCTGTATTTAAACTGCAATGTTTATCATTTAGAAAAACAGTTAATAGTGAACACTATAACACTTCTAATGTCCTTGTGTATATAACAGATTGGGATTAGTAGGCGTCATGTCAGGAGAAAGCCTACTGTTGGGCGCTTAGGACACAGTGACCCGATTCTCACAGGCTTTCTCCGTTTTGTGATTCTGATGTTCTGAGTATCAACATGGTAGTGCGTTTGCTGCGCTCGTTATCAGAATGTATTTTCTGGAAAATTGGAAAGTCACTGTGCAAATGAATATAACGTTGTGTAAAAAGCACTAGTGTTTCAATTGCGCATTTTAGGTGAGTTTCCGGGCGTTGCTTAGTGTGGCCTCGCCTCTAATGTTTTTAAAGCTTTAGTTTGGTTAAGCGATAACTTTCATTTAAAAATATATATCGTTTTTATCAAATGGCAAACAGATGTAACCTTTATCTTACCCTATATAAAGCGTCAACCTACTAGCCGCAAACACAAACAAGGCCTACAGGAAATGTCAATGCATCACGCTAAAAATGACCTTTATGGCTTTAATATACTGTATCCAAAAAGTACTGATTTTCTCTTTACAGGCTCCTTATTAGTTCCCATTATCGTCTTGAGTTGATTCAGTTTGCTCAGTAGAGATCTGAGCATGTGATGACCACCACAGCCAATCAGTAGAGAAATTACTGTAGGAACACTTAGGAAAGAATGCATCCTGGGAAGATGAAGGGGACCTTTACAGAAATGGACCAAGGAAAATGGCACTCACTACGACCACAGTAAAGTTATACATAAAACGATTAAAAAAAATTATGAGAATATGTGTAAACCAAGGTATGGTTATATAACTAAACACTTTAAAGCATGAAAAAAATCCCCCTTTACCAAACGGAACAGCCCCTTTAACCGTTAATTACAGCATGTACCTTTAAGCTTGTTGTGATAGGTGGTAATAAAAGGAACTTATATGTATCAAGTACCTTTGCCGATGTCCCAGCTCTTCTCTTTAGATAAATTGGGCAGTTTTACACATCAATTGATCTTTCACACCCAAACTAAACTTCTGTTGGCCATACATAAAACCTTCATTCAGCAATAGAATATGTGTTTACACATGCTGAACGTGGTGACAATCTAAAACTTGTTCTCATTTATTTCATAACTTCAAGGACCTGTAAACCCTGGCCCCACTGTGTAGTGTTAAAAACATTATAAATTACATCTCTGCTCTGTATGGGTGCCCTGCAGTGCCAGTTAAAATTTCAAAAAAACTTAAGAGTATGAGGAGCTGTCTGTAAGTCGGATGGTGCCTGAATACTTCCTTGGTTCTTGTAAGGTTAAGGCCCTCCCTCCCTCCATCCTGATCCATCTTTGTGATTTCTGCCCTACCTATAAAAGTTTTACGTAGGTGGCCCCCCCCTAGCCCACCTCAATCCGCCCAAAAAAACAGTCAGAAATTACGTGCAGTGTTTAGTTTCCCTGGAACTCTTCATTGCCTCTCAGGCAGCCCACCTTCTGTGAATGGACAAGAAGAAGCCTGGACAGAGCACTGGGGAAACAAAGCAAATAATACATTTCTGATGCTTTTTACAAAAACATGTGGTTGGGGGTGGTCTAGGGTGGCCCTACACTACAGAAAAACTTTGTTTTTTGGGTGGAGCTACCCTTTGAAGGAATGTACATGTCAATCTATCAATGAATAAATATATGCAGCACTTACTATGATGTGTTTACGTTGTGCATTGATTTCAATCCAGTACTTAATCCAGTTATGCTCAAGCTCAGTCCTTCATCCCCCAGGCACCCTGCAGACTATAGGGATCCCTGTGAGGGCAAGCTGATCAGGAATCCCTATGAGGGCAGCATTGGGAGAGGGAATTTCCCACTTCCAGGTTAACATACCAACTGTCCACCATTACAGCTACAGCCAAAAACTCTACATAACCGAAAGAGTTGTATGATACTAAGGCACTGATTGACAGCTGAAATGTTAGATGTTTTCAGATGGGTATCTAAAGAAATAGGGGACATTTCACCATAAAATGGTTCAGTATAATAAGTGGGTGGAAAATTATAGTTTCCAGTATGGGCAATTAAAAAAAACTATTTCCCAGTTACATTCCCTTTAATATTTTACTGTAATTAAACCACAGGATTTGCTCGAATGGCGTTTGCATGATGTATTACATTTGGCATTTATGTAATTAGAATGATCTGGACTTCTGGCTGATCTAGTAGGAATATCATTTGCACAGTTCTAATATTATAAGAAGATTAAACAGCAAAACACAGATCCCCAGTTTCACTTAAATAAATCCATTTGTATGTTGATTAAATCTTATTATCACCTTCTCAAACAGAAAGCGGCAGTAAAAAATGGCATGATGTATAGTTGTAAGATCTGAGAGAATTAAGATTATTGAAGTGATGTGTAGCTTTTTTTCCAACTCTTGCCCAGCAGGAGACAAAAAAAACCTTTTTTTTAAGCTATAGCTGGAATAGAGGAAACACGCATCATGCTTGGAAATGTTATTATAAACTACAGCATCTGAAAAGGTCCAAGTGAGGAACTATAACGGGAGATCAACAAGAGTTTTTATCTTTAAAAATGGTGCTAATTTGCAACAACCAATCACGTTAGATTTCAATGGTTACTAACATCTGATTGGTTGGGGGCAAAATTGATACAAATTTTAACGTGATAAGAACTTTTATTGATCTCCCTGAAAAATTCTGTGTCAATCAGGTGTGACTCCTCTTGGGTAGGCCCCAGGGACCCAAGCAGGGGCTGCTGATACTACATTTGTATGTGTGGGTTTAACTCCATTTACCACCATTGACCCCACATATTAACATAACTCCCTGATTATGTTGATAGATGTTGCCACTAAGGACGTGGATAAAATATAAGAGATTCTGTCATAGTATTGCCATTCATGCTTTATGTTTTTCCATTGGTGATATTTTTATATTTGTTTAGCTCGACTTTCTACCCTTGGTCCAATTGATTTCATTGTCGGACCTTATCAGTTTAAACTATCTTTATTGGTATTGCACCTACTGTAGGTGAAAACCAGGGATATAAAAGTTGCATTTGAAACTGTTATTAGAAAGAGATGGTGGCATATTGTAGTTCAGATAGATTTAGCGCAGTGATATATTAAAGAGTGGACAAGAGTTAGAGAATTATACATAGTTTGTCAGCTTAAAATAATGCAGAATACGCAAGACGACAAATTATTGGGGATGGTTCTGAAACAGGATTGAAATGTCCTCAGGTCACTGTGATTTTTATGAATTAGGGCTTGTTTCGTGAATTCAGTTCCATTTGAGTTAGGCATCCGAGTTGTGGCAGCTTTAGTATTATTAGGGGCTGTTCTGTGTTAAGAACGATTTCAAGAAGCAACGAGAACCACCAGTTCCACAGAGTGCATTAACATAAGATGCTAGTGCCATCATTGATATGGTGAATGAAAGTGCCAAACATTCCAGGTACATGCAATTATCCACATATTGATTATAACTCTCATATTATTAGTGAATCCCAGCCCCGCCTAGTAAAGTTAAAGAACTGTAAATGAATCCTTCTCGGGATGTCATGTTGTTCTACATTTAACCAGAAGGAACTTTGCAAAATTTGCTTTCCTAAAGGGGGAAATTTCACCTACTGAATGTCAGAGCACTCAGACTACAGAAAACTACTTTGTCATTCCAACCAACTAAAAGTAAATTTAAACAGAAAGGTTAGAGAAATATTATGCCAGTATTTTAATTTATAGGAGTTAAGGTTAGATTAAAACTTTTAAAATGTTCCAGTGCTCTGATTGGCTACAGACGTTACCGGTCTTTACTAGATAGTGGACTCCTGAAGCTTTTAAGGGGGGTACAAAAAGTTGACATGTATATATAAAAAAACAAAAACAAAAGGATGATGCAGTTAACAAATAAAGGAAGATAGCAAACTAGCATTTGCCTATCTATTAGAAGGATAGTGTCAAACAAAATGAATTACATGCAAAATTGAATCTATGACAGGAAAAATCTCATTGGTGACATTTTAACGTTGTTTTTAAAGGAGGTTGGAGACAGAAAAAACAAAATCTATAAAAAAAAAAAAAAAAAAAATAATAATAAAAATGACTTGTTAATTAACAAGGCAGTGCCGATCGAAAACATTAAATTGCACTCATTTTGATTTAAGGCTCATATGATTACAGGGGGGACATCGCAAGTTGATGTACAGTATGGCACGTCCAATTCATCGGTAAAGTCACAACAGTTCGTGACCGCGCCCATTTCACACGACTAATTCACCTATACACAAAAACAATCGCTGGCCAAAATGGACGCGCATGGTGTATTATGTCGGGGTCGGCCACCATGACACACATGTGTATGAACTTTAGTCTTGGTGTGTGATTTTAGCATCCAAGTCGTTACTTAAAATTCCACGTTAAGTGTGATCTAATGGGTCCCCAAAACATATATCATAACATGATAGAATACTTATTTTGCCGTACTACTATTACCTACTATTAGTAATACGATTTTAGTAGAAGGTTTATACTACTACTACTACATGCTAGAGTTAGTAACTACTATACTAATACTACTAACAGTTCAGGTACTCCTGGATACTCATTTCCATAAACTATAAAAGTCCAGGGCATCCAGGTCACTAGCTCCATTAACTAGGTCACATAGCATAAAAAAATCTCAGAAAATTCCCGGGGCACATGTTTGTAAAAAAAATAACTACAAGATTTATTTCATTTCAACGTTTCAATGCCACGCAGGAGGTTTCATCAGGCAAAGGAAACTGATGAAGAACATCCTGTGTGGCGGTGAAAACATTGAAATGTAATGAGGGGAGTGGTTAGGTTGTAGGGCATGGCAGGGCCGGTGACAAGACGGTTGATTTGGGAGGAGGTTGGCCAGATGCACATCCAGGGGAAGTGTGTCTATGTTCACCAGTCTGCCCGCAGGAATTCTGCCAACAATCAAAACCGGTGTGGACGGTATTAGCGTTCTATAATAAAGTAGCTGCCATAAACACATCTGAATAGTCATAATATTCCTATAAGGCACAAAATTGTTCACAAACTTTTACCTACACAATTCTTTATTATTTCTCAAAATGCAAGGTCTCTCTCCCAAATTTCAATATGTAAAATTACTTACACTGACTTCATTCAGCGCCAGCTTTCTGTTTGCATTACCTGATGCGAAAGGCAGCGGATGGGGCTGGACCAATATGATGCTATGATTGCTTAAGCTGAGGCCAATCACTGAGTGGCTGCCTGGCTGGCCCGTTTGCTGCTGATCCTGTTAGGAGAGAAAAAGCCCAGAGAATAGAGCGCTGTGAAACGAAGGCAGGTAAGGTACATTACAGCTGAGCGGGGGGGGGGGGCAAAACAGGGGGGACTAGACCTAGGCCAGTATAAGTTATCAGCCATTACCTGTTTGTATAGTGGGTTTTAAATGGTATCTCCACCCCCTATATAATTTTTTTTATTTAAAATGTTCCCACCCCCAAACCCCTATATTAGAGTGTACTTACAGCCACTCGCTCCAAAAGGCACTGATCGGCTCCCTCGCTGCCGGAAATAGCAAACAGGGCCAGACCAGCAGCCACAGCTGTGGTTGGCTGAGAGGCTTGTTGTAAGTACAGTTCAGATTCTTTTAGCAATCTAACATAGTGGGTTGGGAGTGAGAGGGATGCCCTACATTTTATATAAAATGATCTTACGCTAGGTGAAGAGCAGCAAGGCAGGGATCACGAGGGAGGGGGGAAGGGCTCTCCCCTGCACATGACACTGTCCTATCAGAGGACAAGGAAGAGGTCAGAAACATTCATTCAGAAAGACAGCTCCTACGTTTCAGTTTCCTGACTTTGACGCCACGGCAGGAGACCCTAAGGAGAGAGACGTAAGGTTAAAGAGTGGGGCCAGCAGTGGGATAGAAAATTTTAGATTTGGGGTGTGGACGTGCCCTTAACATTCACAATCCATGCACAGAGCGTCGCAGGAGGCGAGGGAAAACTCCACTGTGCATTCAATAAAACCATAGAGGAACAATGAGAGGCGGAAAATGGATTACTCCGGGGGGAAATGCCCTACTCTTCAGTTTCGGGGCTTGAATATGCGCAGATTAGACAACTTAGGGCTTTTACATTGCGAGAAGAAGCGACGTTTGCGTGGGGACATGCTAACCTTATACAAATATACCTTATACAAAGGGCCCATACAATGAACTCTATGGTGCATTGTTCACTAATAGGTCATATCAGAGGACTCGTGGATATCCACTGTAAGGTTGGAAAAGAAGTTTCATCCATGGTAGGAAAGGTGTCTTTTACAGGAGATCGGTGATGAAAAACTGTGGAAACTGTCTTCCAGGCAGATGGTGGGTAATGGCAAGTTTCATGAATAGCGTAAAAAGGGCCTGCCTGATAAGTTGTCTAAAACCTAAAATAGTGAGAAGTAATGTTATAAATGATATAGATCTGGTGGATCAGATACTTTCCGACTGCCGTTTGGAGGCAGGAAGGAATTCCCCCCCCCCCCCCCCCCTTTTTGCTGTTTTTTTTTTGCCTCCTTGGATCAACTGGTTAGGAAGTTAAAAAAAAGGGTTGAATAGGTTGCACTTGATAGAATTGATGTTCAACCTCAATTACTATGTAATACTATTGTAATTTTGACTGCAGGAAAACCATATGCAGAAGAAGTAGGTGTCATTAAACACTACACAGTGTGCTCCATATTGGTGCAAATTTTAGTTGGGGGGGTGTGTACATGCACGTTAAAGTAATTTAAAGGGAAACTGTAAGTGCCTAAGCTCCACCTCCACTGTAGATCATATCACATTAGAAAAAAAGTTTCTTGCAGAGCAGGTCGTTCCATTGGTTATGGCCCCTGCACTAAAAGGGGGGTGGGGGGAACAAACCATTCATTTTCCTTAGAATTAATAGCTGACTACATTTCAGATAACTGGTGCAAGAATTTTGTTTTTTGCTTTTTAGCCATGCCTATGGCCCATACTGACTATGACATTATAGCCCAGACAGATAAGAAAAAAGATGTAAATAAAAACAAACGCCATTCTGATTGTAACTCAAAGGATCAGTTTACTATAGCCTGGTTTACCATTAAAGATGAAAGTTAACCTTATAATCTGAGAAGCACATAAACAAGAACGATGAGTTGGGTCGATACACCCCAGCTGTAGTAATATAACTTGGTAATTAGTGTCTAGCTAGGGGAACATTCGTCCCAAGGGTGAACAGACCGAATAATTGAAGAGGGGTGGGTATTGCATCTTTTCATTAGTGTTCAATGCCTGTTAGGGGAACAAGCATGTATTTCCTTTCTCATAAAATGATCCATCTTAGCTATGCTGTAACCTGCAGAGATAATTAGATTAAATGACATATTTAAAAGATTTTGATTTGATAAAAAATATAAAAACTTTTACGATTTAACTATTGGCAGTTTATTATAAGACATGCAACACGGGATATGTGACAATACTGTGTAAACAGCAACACGTGGATATGTGCAATACTGGTTTGGTAAACATGCAACAACATGCGATATGTGCAATACGGTGTTAAACATGCAAACAAGTGGATATGTGCAATACTGTTAAACATGCAACACGTGGAGATGTGAAACTGTGTAAACATTGCAACACATGGATATGTGCCCATACGTGTTAAACATGCAACACCTGGATTATGGGCAATATGTGTTAAACATAGCAACACGGGGATATGTGCAATTATGTGTTTAAAATGCAAACACATGGATATGTGCAATACTGTGTTAAACATGCAACACCTGGATATGTGCAATACTGTGTTAAACATGCAACACGTGGATATGTGCAATACTGTGTTAAACATGCAACACATGGAATGTGCAATACTGTGTTAAACATGTAACATGTATGTCAATACTGTGTGTTATATTGTGTTTTACTGGTTATATTGTGTATACTGGGTATATGTGTAATACTTGTTACTGGTTATATTGTGTTAACTTTTTTAACTGGTTATATTGTGTTATAAGGGTTATATGTGTGATACTGGGTTATATTGTTGTAATACTGGGTTTTTGTATACTTGTGTTACACTGGGTTATATTGTGTTAAACTGGGTTATATATGTTATACTGGGTTTATTGTGTTATATGGGTGTAATGTATAGTGGGTTACACTGGTTATCTTTTTGTTATACTGGGTTATATTGTGTTATACTGGGTTATATGTGTAATACTGTGTTACACCAGGGTATATTGTGTAACTGGGTTATATTTGTATACTGGGTTATTGTGTTATTACTGGGTTATTGATAATTCGTTTGTGTTTGCACTGTTATATTTTGTTATACTGGGTGATATTGTGTTATACTGGGTTTATATTGTGTAAATTTGTTACACTGGGTTATATGTGTTAAACTGCGGTTATGTGTTATACTGGGTTATATGTGTACACTGGTTTATTGTGGGTTTTGCGGGTTATATTGTGCAATATGCGTTAAACTCGGTTAATTGTGTTATACTGGGTTAATTGTATTATGGGTTTATTTGTGTAATACTGTGCTAAACTCGGTTAGATTGTGTTATACTGGGTAATATTGTGTTATGCTAGGTCATATTTGTAATACAGTTAAACTGGGTGTTATATATATTTTGTTATATGGATTATACTGGGTTATATTGTGTTACACTGGATTATACTGGTATATTGCTGTGCTACACGGGTTAAATTGTTGATACGGGTTTATATGTGTTATACTGGGTATACTGCAGTATAACTGGGTTTTTATACTGCATTTATTTGGTTTATATGTGTTAAACTATGTTATATTGTGTTATACTGGGTTATATTGTGCTACATTAGATTATACTGGGCTATATTGTGTTATACTGGGTTATATTATGTTGTACTGGGTTAGGTTGTGTTATACTCAATTATACTGGGTTATATTGTGTATATACTGTTTGTACTGCATTATACTGGGTTATATTGTGTTATACTGGGTTATATTGTGTTATATGTGATATACTGGTTATTGATTATACTGGTTATATGAGTTAGATCTGTGTGTATACTAAGTTATATTGGGTTATTAATGGTATTTCTTGCCATTATATGGTTATATTGTGTTATACTGGGGTTTATACGGTATATACTAAGTATATTTTGTTATACTGATAATACTGGTTTATGTGATTTACTGGATTTACTGAGTTATATGTGGTATACTAAGTTATATTGTGTTATACTGGATAATACTGGGTTTATTGTATTATACTGGATTATATACAATTATATATGAGTTATATTGTGTTATACTGGGTATAGTGCATTATATTGGGTTATATTGTTTTATACTGTGTTATACTGGGTTATATTGCATTATACTGGGTTATATTATATACTGTAATACTAGTTATACTGTATTATTCTAATTAATACTATATTATACTGGATTATACTGGGTTATATTGTTTTTACGTGGATTATACTGTTTATATGAGATTACACTGAGTTATTTGGTTGCTATACTGGGTTATAGTGTGTTTACTGGATTATACTGTGTTATACGGTTAAATGAGTTATATTGTGCTATACTGGGTCATAGGGTGTATACTGGGTTATACTCCGTTTATACTGGGTTAACTGTATTCTTTACTGTGTTATATGGGGTGAATTTTTACTGTTATACTGTATTATGCTGAGTTATACTGGATTATATGTGGTATACTGGATAAAACTATGTTATATGTGTATAATACTGGGTTTTAATTATGTCTGTCATACTAGATTAACTGGGTTAATAGTGTAATACTAAGGTTAACTGTATTATACTGGATAATACTGTGTTATACTGGGTTATAGTGTTGATACTGGATTATACTGTGGTGATAATGGATTTTACTGGATTAAACGGTTATAAGTGCTATACTGGGTTTTACTATGTTATCTGGATTATAATGGGTTATATTGGTGTTATACTGGGTTGAAACTGTATTATACTGTGTTATATGGGGTTATACTTATATACTTTATTATGTTGGTTATATTGGGTAATAATGGATTATATGTGTAACTAATTATACTAGGTTATATTCTGTATATGGATTATACTGTGTTATACTGGGTTAATACTGTATTA
Organism: Hymenochirus boettgeri; assembly: GCA_019447015.1. Lineage (NCBI taxonomy): Eukaryota > Metazoa > Chordata > Amphibia > Anura > Pipidae > Hymenochirus > Hymenochirus boettgeri. Next base: position 325,166,081 of record CM033470.1, on the reverse strand, counting down.
TACTGCATTATACATGACATTAATACTGGGTTATTATGTTTTAATGGGTTTATACGGGATTATACGTATGCTGGTGTTTACTGGATATACATGTGCTATACGGGAAATCGTTACACGGAGTTATATTGTGCTATACTGGGGTTATAGTGTTGTTATAATGGATAAATAATACTGTGTATACTGAATTACAACGAGTTATTTGTGTTATATGGGTTATAGTGTGTTATACTGTGATAATACTGTCTAACTGAATTACACTGAGGTTATATTGTGCTATACTGGGTTATAGTGTGTTATACTGGATAATACTGTGTTATACTGAATTACACTGAGTTATATTGTGCTATACTGGGTTATAGTGTGTTATACTGGATAATACTGTGCTATACTGAATTACACTGAGTTATTTTGTGCTATACTGGGTTATAGTGTGTTATACTGGTAATACTGTGCTATACTGAATTACACTGAGTTATATTGTGCTATACAGGGTTTATAGTGTGTTATACTGGATTAATACTGTGTTATACTGAATTACACTGAGTTAGATTGTGCTATTACAGGGTTATAGTGTGGTTATACTGGATAATACTGTGCTATTACTGAATTACACTGAGGTATATTGTGCTATACAGGGTTATAGTGTGTTATACTGAATACTGTGTTTTAATGGTAATACTGTATATACTGCATTAATGCATTATACTGCATTAACTGGGTTATTTTGTGTTGTTTTACCGTGTTGGATCTAGTAGGGCTTGTCTGGTTTTTGTAGTTTTTTTTTTTTCTTTTTATGCTTTTCCTTCTTTTTATTTTTACTGGGGTTATACTGTATTATACTATGCTGGTTATGGATAATACTGTGCTATACTGAATTACACTGAGTTATATTGTGCTAGTGCTATACTGAATTACAGTGAGTTATATTGTGCTATACTGGGTTATAGTGTGTTATACTGGATAATACTGTGTTGTACTGAATTACACTGAGTTATATTGTGCTATACTGGGTTTTTAAAGTGTGTTATACTGGATAATACTGTGTTATACTGAATTACACTAAGTTATATTGTGCTATACTGGGTTATAGTGTGTTATACTGGATAATACTGTGTTATACTGAATTACACTGAGTTATATTGTGCTATACTGGGTTATAGTGTGTTATACTGGATAATACTGTGTTATACTGAATTACACTGAGTTATATTGTGCTATACGGGTTATAGTGTGTATACTGGAAATACTGTGTATATGAATTACACTGAGTTATATTGTGCTTATACTGGGTTATAGTGTGTTATACTGGATAATACTGTGTTATACTGAATTACACTGAGTTACATTGTGCTATACAGGGTTATAGTGTGGTTATACGGATATACTGTTGTTATACGAATTACACGAGTTATATGTGCTATACTGGGTTTATAGTGGTGTTAACTGGATAATACTGTTTATACTGAATTACACTGAGTATATTTGTGCTTAACTGGGTTATAGTGTGTTATACTGGATTAATACTGTGCTATACTGAATTACACTGAGTTATATTGTGCTTACAGGGTTATTAGTGTATATACTGGATAATACTGTGTTATACTGAACTACACTGAGTTACATTGTGCTATACAGGGTTATAGTGTGTTATACTGGATAATACTGTGTTATACTGAATTACACTGAGTTATATTGTCTATACTGGGTTATAGTGTGTTATACTGGATAATACTGTGTTATACTGAATTACACTGAGTTATATGTTGCTATACTGGGTTATAGTGTGTTATATACTGGGATAATACTGTGTTTTATACGAATTACACTGAGTATATTGTGCTATACTGGGTATAGTGTGTTTATACTGGATAATACTGTGTTATAGCTAATACACCGAGTTATTTTGTGATACTGGGTTATATGTGTGTTATACTGGATAATACTGTGCTATACTGAATTACACTGAGTTATATTGTGCTATACAGGGTATAGTGTATTACTGGTATAATACTGTGTTATACTGAACATACACTGAGTTACATTGTGCTACAGGGTTTATAGTGTGTATACTGGATAATACTGTGTATACTGAATACACTGAGTTATATTGTGCTATACTGGGTTATAGTGTGTTTATACGGATAATACTGTGTTATACTGAATTACACTGAGTATATTGTGCTATACTGGGTTATAGTGTGTTATACGGATAATACTGTGTTATATGAATTACACTGAGTTATATTGTGCTTATACTGGGTTATAGTGTGTTTATACTGGATAATACTGGGTATACTGAATTACACTGAGTTATATGTTGCTATACAGGGTTTTAGTGTGTTATACTGGATATACTGTGTTTATAATGAATTACAGTGAGTTATATTGTGCTATACAGGGTTATAGTGTATTATACTGGATAATCTGTGTTATACTGAATATACACTGAGTTATATTGTGCTAACTGGGTGATAGTGTGTTAAACTGGATAATACTGTGTTATACTGAATTACACTGAGTTATTGTGCTATACAGGGTTATAGTGTGTATACTGGATAATACTGTGTTATACTGAATTACACTGAGTTATATTGTGCTATACTGGGTTTATGTGTGTTATAATGGATAATACTGTGTTATACTGAATACACCGAGTATTTTGTGCTATACTGGGTATAGTGTGTTATACTGGATAATACTGTGCTATACTGAATTACACTGAGTTATATTGTGCTATACAGGGTTATAGTGTATTATACTGGATAATACTGTGTTATTATACACTACGCTGAGTTACATTGTGCTATACAGGGTTATAGTGTGTTATACTGGATAATACTGTGTTATACTGAATACACTGAGTTATATTGTGCTTATACTGGGTTATAGTGTGTTATACTGGATAATACTGTGTTATACTGAATTACACTGAGTTATAGTGCTATACGGGTATAGTGTGTATACTGGTATACTGGATATGAAACATGAGTTTATATGTGCTATACTGGTTTAGTGTGTATACTGGATAATACTGTGTTATACTGAATTACACGAGTTTATTGTGCTATACAGGGTTTATAGGGTGTTATACTGGATAATATTGTGTTATACTGAATTACACTGAGTTATATTGTGCTATACTGGGTTATAGTGTGTTATACTGGATAATACTGGTTATACTGAATTACACTGAGTTTATGTGCTATAATGGGTTATAGTGTGTTATACTGGATAATACGTGTGTTATACTGAATTACCTGAGTTATATTGTGCTATAATGGGTTATAGTGTGGTATACTGGATATACTGGGTTTATACTGTGTGATATGGGTGTTTAAAAACTGGATTATGCTTGATTATGCTGGGTTATATTGTGTAATATGGATTATACTGTGTTATACTGAATTATACTATGTTCTACTAGCAACCCCCTGATTCTATAAAGAATCGTAAAACCGCTGCCGCCGGAATCACCACCCTATCCCCCTTGCAGCACCCCTTATAAGACCACCACCATCCGACCAGCTGGTGTAATAATTAATTGGTGTTAGGATTCTTCCAATCTCTTAGCACCACCTAACTACCACCTAAGTACTGCACTGGTTCCTGACGTCCCTGGTTAACATCTTCTTTAGTACTGTGTTATATGGATTAAACTGGTTACATTGTGTATACTGGACAATACTGGGTTATATTATGTACTGCAATACTAGATTATACTGTTTTTAATTGTGTAATACTAGATATACTGGTTAATTCTGGCTGATATTGTGTTTTACTGGGCTATTCTGCATTATACTGGATTATGATATGTGGTTACTGCGATTAATTGGGTAATACTGGATTATACTGGGTTATATTGTGTAAAACTGGATAAAACTAGGTTATATTATATACTGAATAGACTGATTATACTGTGTTATATTAGTATACTAGGGTATACTGTATTTTACTGGGTAATCTGTGTTATACAGGATTAACGGGTTATATGGAGTAAAAATGGATAATACTAGGTTATATTATACTATAATACTAGATTATACTGTGTGATATGTTGTAATACTAGGGTATATCTGTAGTTACTGGGTAATACTGTGTTATACCGGATTATACTGGGTTATATTGTGTAGAAACTGGATAATACTAGGCTATATTATATACTGTAATGACTAGATTTATTACTGTGTTATTCTTGTGTAAACTAGGGTATACTGTATTTAATGGGTAATACTGTGTATACCAGGAATTATACTGGATTCTATTGTGTTATACTGGATTATACTGGGTAATACTGACGTATACTGTGTTATATTGTGTAATACTAGGGTATACTGTCTTTACTGTGTAATACTGTAGTTATAATGGATTAAAAACTGTGTTAATGTGCTAATACTGGGGACAATACTGGGTTATAGTTGTACTGTACTATGGTTATACTGTTTTTATATTGTGTAATACTAGATGATACTGGTTAATTCTGAATGATATTGTGTATACTGGGATATTCTGAATTTACTGGGATTATATTGTGTTATACTGGATTATATTGGGTAATGACTGGATTATACTGGGTGATATTGTGTAAACTGAGATAATACTAGGTTATATATTATACTTGTAATAGCTAGATTATACTGTGTTATATTATGTTATTACTAGGGTATACTGTATTTACTGGTAAACTGTGTTTGACAGGAGTTATAATGGGTTATATTGAGTAAAAACTGTAATACTAAGGGTTATATATATACTATACTTACTAGCGTATTAATGTTTATATTGTGTAATACTAGGGATACTGTGAGTTTACTGGGAAATTGTGTTAACAGGTGATACTGGGTATATGGTAAAACTGGATAATACTAGGTTATATTATATACTGTATACTAGATTATACGGTTTATTGTTTAATACTAGGGTATACTGTAATTTACTGGGTAATACTGTGTTATACAGAATTATGACTGGGTTATATGTTTTAGACTGGGTATACTGGGTAATAACTAGATTATACTGTTATATTGTGTAATACTAGGGTATACTGTATTTTACTGGGTAATCACTGTGTAATAAGGATTTACTGGGTTATATGTGTAAACCTGGAAAAGACTAGGTTATATTATATACTGTACTACTAGATAGATGTTATAGGTTAATACTAGGGTATACTGTATTGTACTGGTTTTTACTGGGTAATACTGTGTTATACAGGATTATACTGGGTTATATTGTTTTAGACTGGGTTATACTGTATTATACTGGGGGACCTTGGTTCAGTGGTTAGCACTGATGCCTTGCAGTGCTGTATTCCTGAGTTCGATTCCACCCTTGGACACATCTGTGCCTGCGTTGGTTTTCTCCGTGCTCTCCGGTCCCCCCCCACATGAAGACATACTGATAGGTTGTATGTGCCAAATAAATGTGCTTAGATTGTAAGCTTTTCAGGGCAGGGCCTGTTATGAATGTCTTCATGTAAGTGTTACGGAAGATGTTCGCGCTATATAAATCCGCAATAATAATAATTATAATACTGCATTATACTGTGTATAACACATTATACTGTGTTATACTGAATTATACTGTTATACTAGATTACACTGGATTATACTATATTATACTGTGTTATATTTTGTAATATTAGGTTATACTGTATTATACTGGGTAATACTGTGTTATACTGGGTTACAGTATATTGTGTGATACTGGATTATAATTAGAGATGTTCGAAACTGTTGAGTTTCGTTCCATTTTCCAACTTTCAAATTTTCCCGAAAATTCGAAAACGGACCCATAGAAGTCTATGGGAGAATTTTTTTTGAAAGTTTCTGTCCATTTTGAGGGACAAATAGTAATAGTAGGTTACTGTAAATGACACAGGAAATAGAACCAAAACCTCTTTTAAAACTATCTTTCCTCACGATCGGCCTGTTTTCAAAATTCCGCATTCTATTTTCGAGAGTTACCGAAAGCGCTACTTTCGAGGGTTAGATTTTCAATTTTTGATAATCGCCTACTTTCGATTTTTGATAAAAATTGAAAATTCAAAAAATCTGGGTTCCGTGAAATCCGGGAGTTCCGAAAGTTTCGTCAGGACCAAACCCTCAGATTCGATTCAAAACCCACATTACATCTCTAATAATGTGTTATAATGGGTTATACTCTGTTATACTGAGTAACACTGTGTTATACTGGGTAGTCCTGTTGTATTGGGTAATACTGTGTTATCCTAGGTAATACTGTGTAAGGGCACGCAAACGCAATCACACACGGAATCACATGCGATTTCATGTGCGATTTTGTTGCGTTTGCACATGCATTTTTTCCATTAAGTATTGGAAAACGCATGCAATTGCGATATAAAATGCGGAATGCAAATCGCAATCGCACCCGAAAACACACGTTTTCGGTGCATTGCCGTGATTCCAATGATTTGAAAAAACCACATGCGCAAACGCAACGAAATCGCACATGAAATCACATGCAATTCCGCTGTGTTTGCGTTGCAGTGTGGCTGTGCCCTAATAATGGATTATACTGTGTTATACTGGGTTATACTGTATAATACTAGATTACTCTGTATTATACTGGGTAATACTGGATTATACTGGGTAATATTATGTTTTAATGGGTTATAATCTGTTATACTGGGTTATACTAGGCAATACTGTGCTGTATAGGGTAATACTGGATTATACTGGGTAATATTGTGTTTTAATGGGTTATAATCTGTTATACTGGGTTATACTAGGCAATACTGTGCTGTATAGGCTAATACTGTGTTATACTGGATTATACTGTTTAATGGATTATACTGTGTTTTACTGCATTATGCTGGGTTACACTGGATTATACTGGGTAATAGACTCTGGCATAGAAGTAGATGTAGTATACTCGGATTTGGTAAGGCTTTTGATACAGTCCCCCATAGATTTATATATTAAATGCAGAGTAGTTGTTAATGGGGCTTCATCAATAAGTGCTAAGTGGGGTGCTAGGTTCTGTGCTGAGGCCACTTTTATTGAATCTATTTATTAATGATTTGGAAGTGGGTATTGTCAGCAAGGTTTCTGTGTCTGCTGATGACACAAAACTTTGTCGACCATTAAAAACTTCAGAGGATGTGCAATCGTTGCAGGGGGGTCTAGAAAGATTGTCACATTGGACTGCTAAGTGGCAGATGAGATTCAATGTTGATAAATGTAAGGTGATGCATTTTGGACTTAAAAATAAAAAATACTTGTGCACTTATTACTTATAAATGGCTCTGTGTTAATGAATCCCTGTTGGAAAGGGATCTTGGAGTTTGGTGGATAACAAACTTAAAGGTAGCAAGCAGTGCCAGGCGGCACAGCCAGAGGCCCACCAGCCCCCCATGGTATTGTCTTGTATAAAGAGAGGTAGAGGATTCAAGGGAGGGAAAGGGACCATGTAGGCTCAAGCGGACACAGCCTTGGTAAGGCCTCATTTGGAATATGCAGTGCATCTTTGGAATCCTGTGTACCAAAAGGACATCTTGGAAATGGAGAGTGTTCAGAGAAGGGCAACTAAAATAATTAAGGGAATGAGGGAGCTTGAATATGAAGACAGATTGGATGAATTACAATTAGGTACACTAGGGAAAAGGTGCTTGCTTGGGGATATGATTACTGTGTATAAATACATTAACGGGCCATACAATAAACTATCTGGGGCATTGTTCACCAATAGAACATGTCAACGGACACGAGGACATCCCTTAAGACTTGAAGAAAAAAGGTTTAGGCTTCAAGCTCGGAAAGGGATTTTCACTGTGAGAACAGTAAAGCTATGGAACTGTCTTCCAGTGGACGTTGTTATGGCAGGTTCATTGGTCATTTTCAAAAAAAAGCTGGATGAGTTTCTGCAAACAAGGAATGTTACAAGTTACTGGTATTGATACATAAAGTAGAGTTCATCCAGGGAAATTTCCACTGGGAGTCAGGAAGGAATTTTTCCCCCTTCATAATTCTGGTGGAATTTTTTGCCTTCCTCTGGATCAAAAGTTAGGCAGGAAATGTGGGTATTGCTGAGTAGGTTGGACTGGATGGACGTATGTCTTTATTTAACCAAATATTATACTATACTATACTATATAGTGTAATACTGGATAATACTGTGTTATAATGGGTTATACTCAGCTATACTGGGTTATACTGTGTTATACTGGGTAATACTGTGCTGTAATGGGTAATACTGTTTTATAGTGGATAATACTGTTACTGTTATAAACAGCCTCCTCAACACCTCTCTTGGACCAGTCGCGTTCCTTTGCCGTAGTTCAAGAGAGGTGTTAAGGAGGCCATTTATGTGAAAATAAAGAAACCAAGCCTAAATAGAGGTGGGGGGGGTTCGACACCAACTGTCTGCCATGTACAATGCTGTTTTGACACCTTACTCTGGGCGTTCCTATAACACCTCTTAGCCACTATCCAATCACGCCCTTAACACCTGGCTGTGATATGCTAATTGGGATTTTCCAGGGTACATAATTGCCACAGATTCTTGTACAAGTCATTCTGAATTGAGAAAGCCAGTCGGATGACTAGCGAAACGTCTTCAAGAACTACATTTCAAGTCCAGTTTCTTGAAGTTCTCCATGTGTATAGTATACTGTATCCACGTGATGTCTCTTGTATAGATTTGATAATCCATTAGAAGTATAGATATTATATCATTTTGTATAGAACGAGAGGTTGACTCTGCACTGCAGAACGCACATTGTACCACAAAACGCACAAACGTGGAAAAGGATCGAACCATGAAAACTCTCGGGCCTTCTCGGGAAGGGCAGAGGGGATTATCTTCCCTCCTTCCTAGAGGATTCCTATTGGATATCCTTTATTTGCATATTAAACCTAAACTAAGTGGAACAACCTTCCTGGGTGGCTTGGGGCTGCCCTTTCCTTAACTTTTTACTTAAGATTTCTTAAAAGTATTTTGCTGGTTCCCCTGTCAGCTGTAATCAATTGCAACTTGTCTGACATGGTCTGCGGATGACAAACAGTCTATAGAGCAGGAGTCTACAGAGCAGACTGTTGTTGTTCCTGAACAGTGTCCAACTTTTTAACAAGTCTTTTAAATGTCTTGGTAGAGTTTCACTGAGACTTTAACATTCAAGGACATTCATATAAAGACAAGGCAGCAATTCGGCTATAGCACGGTCATCTATTAACACTGTAAAGTTTGCCTTAACTAAAGCAGCCAACCAGATCTTTCATTATTCTAATGGTTCTAAACTAGTAAAGTCTAATTGCCAAACCAATGCAAAATGCTGAACTTTGCTCATGTTCCATTGCTACTTTTTCCCCTTAAGATTACTTTCAGACAAAGGACTGTTCGTCGTTGCTGCACGCAACATTTTCCTAGCGATAAAACACCTGTTACCGCTAAAAAAACCGCCCCCAGAACGCCGAACGGTCGTTTGTCTGAAGGTAGCCTAAAGAAGAAGTTCATATTTTAATATTTTTTAAGATTACATTCCTTAATTCATAGTATAATCTGTTGTTCAAGCTCTTCTCTGATTTAAAAGGACCACAGTGGACCTATAGCTTTCAACTTCTGCTGAACCTTCAAACAGGAGGATTCAATACATAAAGAACAATTTCCATCTCAGAATGCAGATTGGATGAAACCAATGTTGGGCCAAAATCCCGGGGTTAATATTATAGAACAACCTATCTCAGGGATCAATTAACCCATGAAAATTGGTTGGTGCAGGAAGTTTGGACATGCCAAACAATGCTGAAAGGAAGAGTGAAATCCTTGAATTTGTGGTCCCTCTGCTGAAGGACCCTGGAGGATAATCATAGCAAGGCAATGGGTGTCTGTAATGCTGTGTTATTGATCATTATAAATGGGTCAATAATTTAGATTTAAGTATAAAGTGTAGGGCCAGAAAGCAATCAAGACCAAGCTTTAAGTTCATTTAAGGTGAAATTCTCCCTTCATATCCCATTGATCACAGTGTTTGTTTTCAATCTAGCCATGAGGCAATCGAATCATACACATCTCCCAGCTCAGAGAAGATAAAATAATACAGACAGTTCAATAAAATGACTTTCCAAGAGACTACTGTGATTATCTGAATCTATAAAACTCCCCATAAATGGCAGTTCCGTAAAGTGAATATCAAAGCCCCATTTATCCCCTCTGCAATGAACACTCTTCACTAGGGCCTTATGGTAACACAGTAACATAGTAATTGAGGTTAAATAAAGACATGCCTCCATCAAGTCCAACCTTTTCACCCTCCTAACAGTTGATCCAGAGGAAGGCAAAAAAAAAAACAGCTAAAAAAGTGAGAAAGAATACTTCCTGACTCCAAATGGCAATCAGAAAGTGTCCCTGGATCAACCAGAACTGCAGTACATGTATCAACACCAGTAATTCTCAATATTATATAGTATCCCTGTACCAACCAGAACTACAATATATGTATTAATACCAGTAATTCTAAATATTATATAGTATCCCTGTACCAACCAGAACTACAGTATATGTTTAATACCAGTAATCTCAATATATATAGTATCCCTTACCACCAGGACCTACAGTATATGTATAGAATACCAGTAATTCTCAATATTATAATAGTTCCTGTACCAACCAGAAAACGACAGTATATGTATTAAACGTAATGGGGTGCTCAATATTATATAGTATCCCCATACCACCAGCACTACAGTATATGTAATTAAATACCAGAATTCTCATATTATTAGTATCACCTGTGCTCAACCAGAACTACAGTATATGTATAATCCAGTAATTCTCAATATTATATAGTATCCCCTGTACCAACCAGAACTACAGTATATGTAATTATACCAGTGATTTCTCTATACAAGGAGTCAAGCACAGCTGCACCTCTTATCACTTAATATATCAGGTGCCTCCAGTCACACACTCCCTTTTTAAACCATGTGCATTACTGATAAAATATCAAATAAATATAGCCCCTCCCCCATCCCCCCCCGGTACACAACTGTTTGTTTGTGAATCCAAATCACGTTTTTTATATCACGTTTCGACGTCAGCGTAGGACGTTTATGTCCTATGACGACGTCCTGCGCGACGTTGAAAACGTTTGATCAAGCAGAATTGATTTCACAAACAACAGTGTGCCCTGGGGATATATTGAATTTGAATATTCCAGTGATTCTCAGATATTTTAAGTCTCCCCGTACCAACCAAACTACAGTAATATGTATTAATAATTACCCATTAATTTCTCAATTTATAATAGTATCCCCGTACCAACCAGAACTGCAGTATATGTATAATACAGAGTCTTTCTCAATACTATCATATATCCCCTGTACCACCATAACTAAGTAAATATGTATGAATACCATTATTATCAATATTATATAGTATCGCCTTATAACCAACCATACTACAAGTATTGTATTAATCCAGTAATTCTCAATATTATATAGTATCCCTTCCCCCGTATAACCAGAACACAGTATATGTATTAATACCATTCATTCTCAATATTATATGTATCCCTGTACAAACCGAAACTACTATAGTATATGTATAATAACAGTATATTCTCAATATATATAGTATCCCATACCAACTAGAACTACAGTATATGTATTATGACCAGTAATTCTCAATATTATATAGTATCCTCCCGTACCAACCAGAATACAAGTAGCTGTATTACTCCCAGTAATTCTCAATATTATATAGTCTCCCCGTACCAACCAGAACTACGTAATATGTATTATAAAAGTATTCTCATATCATATAGTCTCCCGTACCAACCAGAACTCAATATATGTATTAATACCAGTACCAGTAATTCTCAATATTATAATCGTATCCCTTCCAAAGAACTACAGTAGATGCTTAAATAACCCAGTAATTCTCAATATTATATAGTGTCCCTGTACCAACCAGAACTACAGTATATGTATTAATACCATTAATTCTCAATATTATTTAGTGTCCCTGTACCAACCAGAACTACAGTATAATTTTAATACCATTAATTCTCAATAATTATATAGTGTCCCTGTACCAACCAGAACTACATATTTATTAATACCAGTAATTCTCAATTTATCTAGCATCCCGTCCCAACCAGAACTACTGTATATTATTAATACCAGTAATTCTCAATATGATTGTATCCCCTACCAACCAGAACTACAGTATATGTCTTAAATACCAGTAATTCTCAAAGTATTTATAGTATCCCGGTACCAACCAGAACTACATTATCTGTATTAATACCAGTAATTCCTCAATATTATATAGTATCCCTGTACCAACCAGAAACTACCATAATATGTATAATACCAGTAATTCTCAATATTATATAGTTCCTTGTAAGACCATAAAATGTGCCCGTAAATGGACATATGTTTTTTTAAAAAAAACACCAATAAATTGTAAATCACCACTCCATAAATAGCATTAACGTAATATATAACCCTTACGAACTGGATCAGATAACTGTGTAGTATCCCTGTACCAACCAGAACTACAGTATATGTATTAATACCAGTGATTCTCTATACAATGTATTCAAGCACAGCTGCACTCTTATCACTTAATATATCCAGGTGCCTCCAGGTCACACAGCTCCCATTTACCATGTGCAGTACTGATAATATTCAAATTAAATATATCCCCCGGGTACACTGTTGTTTGTGAAATCAAATCACGTTTTATTCAACGTTTCGACGTCGCGTAGGACGTTGATGTCCTGATGAAGACGTCCTGCGCGACGTTGAAACGTTGAATAAAGCATGAATTGATTTCACAAACAACAGTGTGCCCGGGGGATATATTGAATTTGAATATTACCAGTGATTCTCAATATTTTATAGTATCCCCGTACCAACCAGAACTACAGTATATGTATTAATACCAGTAATTCTCAATATTATATAGTATCCCCGTACCAACCAGAACTACAGTATATGTATAATACAGAGTCTTTCTCAATACTATCATATATCCCCTGTACCACCATAACTAAGTAAATATGTATGAATACCATTATTATCAATATTATATAGTATCGCCTTATAACCAACCATACTACAAGTATTGTATTAATCCAGTAATTCTCAATATTATATAGTATCCCTTCCCCCGTATAACCAGAACACAGTATATGTATTAATACCATTCATTCTCAATATTATATGTATCCCTGTACAAACCGAAACTACTATAGTATATGTATAATAACAGTATATTCTCAATATATATAGTATCCCCGTACCAACCAGAACTACAGTATATGTATTAATACCAGTAATTCTCAATATTATATAGTATCCCCGTACCAACCAGAACTACAGTATATGTATTAATAAAAGTAATTCTCAATATCATATAGTATCCCCGTACCAACCAGAACTACAATATATGTATTAATACCAGTAATTCTCAATATTATATAGTATCCCTGTACCAACCAGAACTACAGTATATGCATTAATACCAGTAATTCTCAATATTATATAGTGTCCCTGTACCAACCAGAACTACAGTATATGTATTAATACCAGTAATTCTCAATATTATATAGTGTCCCTGTACCAACCAGAACTACAGTATATGTATTAATACCAGTAATTATTACTGGTATAATACATATACTGTAGTCCTGGTTGGTACAGGATACTATATAATATAGAAATTACTGGTATTAATACATTACGTAGTTCTGGTTGGTACAGGGATACTAATCACTATATGAAATTACTGGTATTAATACATATACTGTAGTCCTTGGTTGTACAGGGATACTATATATATTGAGAATTACTGGTCTTATCCATATACTGTAGTCCTGGTTGGTACGGGATACTATATAATATTGAGAATTACTGGTATTAATACATATAACTTTA
>CM033470.1:325121162-325152066 GCA_019447015.1 Hymenochirus boettgeri | reverse complement strand
TTAATTCTCAATATTATATAGTGTCCCTGTACCAACCAGAACTACAGTATTTATTAATACCAGTAATTCTCAATATTATAGATCCCTGTCACCAACCAGAACTACGTATATGTATTAATACCAGTAATTCTCAATATATATAGTATCCCTACCAACCAGAACTACAGTATATGTATTAATACCAGTAATTCTCAATATTTATAGTATCCCTGTTACCAACCAGAACTACATTATTGTATTAATACCAGTAATTCTCAATATTATATAGTATCCTGTACCAACCAGAAACTACCAGTATATGTATTAATACCAGTAATTCTCAATATTATATAGTTCCTTTGTAAGAACCAGGAAATGTGCACCGTAAATGGACATATGTTTTTTAAAAAATAAAAAAAACACCAATTAAATGTAAATCACCATCCATAGTGAATAGCATTAAAACGTAATATAACCCTTACGAACTGGATCAGATAACTGTGTTAGTCCTGGTTGGTACAGGGATACTATATAATATTGAGAATTACTGGCATTAATACATATAGATCTGGTTGATACTTTCCGATTGCCGTTTGCAGTCAGGAAGGATTTTTTCCCCCCATTTTTGCTGTTTTTTTTGCCTTCTTCTGGATCAACTGTTAGGTAGGGTTAAAAAAAAAAATAGGGCGAATAGGTTGGACTTGATGTCTTTATTCAACCTCAATTACTATGTTACTATGTATGTGATACTGGAATGCTGGGAAATAAAACACAAACTCATGTTAAAAAGGTAAATTTCCCAACACCCACAATGAGATGTGAGATGCAAATGACTGATTTTATATCAAGGTTCTCTGCTTTCCTGGTTTAATTTTTACATTTTTAAAAATTTTTCACACACGTCTTCTAGCTATTTTTAATGCAACTTTTTGCCATGGCAAAATATTTTGCAGCAACACAAATTGGTCCTTATTCAATAAGAGGTATAGCGCCCTATGGGGGCACAGCACTGAAAGTAGAAAGGTATCACCTAATTGGTTGAGACAAATTATCCAATGGCGTTCAGAAGCATATGAGAAACATGCTAGGGAAGCCTAGCCTTAATAATTGGGTTCTTTAGCCTCAGTAACTCAGGGGTTAAACAGAATGATTAACGTTCTGGTATTTGCACGGGACAGCTGCTTAACAAGGACCTACCATATGTTCCATTTTGTTCCGATCGGTTGGGAAGACTTTCTTAAAAGGATTAATCAGATGAAAATCTTTCCTGGCACAGTAAACCAAATGTGATGCCAGTTTGATATTCATGTAAAACAATGAAAACAATTTAACAGAAAATAAGAAAAATGTCTCGAAGTTCTTTCTTAGCCTCCAAGGCAATGATTGAAAGCGATACAAGGCCTGGGACAGACTGTTTGCTCCAGGTGTTGATTTGCAATGAAGACACAGGGGACCTCATTATGGAACTTTCCTGAGTATTTTACATATGGATATGAACTTCTTCTTTTACCGTGTTCCTTTTTATGTCGTTGCAGGGAAATGCTGCTCCATAGATAGAGTTTCCTTGTTTTTCTTACTAAACTCTGACAACATCAGATCCATTACAAGGCCAAGTAACAGGTCTAATTGCCTCTCTGCTTTGCAATATATTATCAATAGATCCCTTATTTGAAACCTGCCAGAATGATGGATAGCGGCTTGTCTCATTCTGAAGGACGACATAATCAATCAGAGGGTTGAACCTCGAGTCTCTCTTCCTCTTTATTCCTTAACATGCAGAGAGCCGGATATTGCAGATTTCCACAGTAGGACAAACGACTTGTCACCCCACCTATAGCCCTTCATTCATAGACCGATAAAGTGAAAATAAAATCAGTTTGTAGATGTTCGGAGGTAAAAGTTTTTGTGGAAACTCTATGACCTTGTAATTTCCCATTTAAGCAATTCAGACAAAATTGCTATTATGCAAATTAGAGTATTTCGCAGAAATACCAAGCGCTCTATTAGCATGACTACGAAGTTACGGGTTAGTTGTCATTCTTGTGCGTGCATTAGGACATAGAAGGTCTTTGGTGCTCCAGAAGTGACTTGCAACTTGTCGTGCATATGGCACCAAATAATAGATTGCTTTTACAGGAGAATTCAGTGATTACCCCACAACATTATAGAAGACACAAAGGCTTACAAACGTAGCTTCTAAAATGATAGGAAAAGTAACTGTGTCATTAGCTTACATGCCCCCCCTGGCTGGGCCAATTACAGCAATAGATAATAGTATAACCATTATGTATAACACTGTAATACCCACTCGGATTGTGTAGGAGACATGTGTGTTTATTCATTTTTAGTCGCTTATATATCCCTAATAAAGGATCACTTTAACATTTAGCTGTCATAGTGTAGTTCGGATTCTTTTATCTTGTTTACAAAGCATTACCAGTCCACTGGGGCTCTGTAATCAACTACTTACTGGATCAGGGCAGGATGTGGCTCAACCAGGACCCAGGCAACTCAGCTAAAAATCTCTGTAATGCTAGAGGCATTTTAATATAATAGAATGCTTGGTGGTGATGGCATAACCGATTCACACTTACTTATAGGCCTATGACTCCGTGCTAATGGAGGCACGAAACGCGTAAGGCGATGTTGTTTGTTTAAATTCCAATAAAAGTTGTTGTTTTTAACTACCTGGTTGGAATTATCTCATCTTACTAGATGCACTAATTATCTATGTGTATGGAGCCTTGAATGGGAGACCTAGCAATGGGTCTGGGGCAGCAAGGCATCCTAGGGACCTTGGCCCCAGTAAACATCAGGGGGCCCAGCTTCAGTGTTACAGCCTGTACAATACAAGTATATTAAAGGGTATGTCTATTCACCAAAATCAAAAAAATTTTTTTTTCATTATAAGGTAGTACCCATCCCCAGAAGCCTTTTCTTGCCTTTCTTTTGAAAAAATTCCATTCCCTACCTTTGCAGCAGTCTCTAGAAGTTCTATTCGTTTTTGTCCATTCCGGAACGGGATGTTCCGTTTTAATCCCTCAGCCGGGCGGGCAGGATCGACGAGTCCGACGCAGCATGGGTGGATCTGCGCATGTGCGGGAAGGCAGCAACATGAATATTCAATGTGCCAAGCGGATCTTACAATCTTACAGCACATACATCGGACAAACTAGGGCACACAGACAAAATCCATAAAAGGTATCATGCATATTTTAATGGGCTCTTTTACTTTAGGCAATGTTAATTTTTCAGGTGGACATACCCTTTAATGCAGCTTACCGTCTCTAATATGCCAAAACATGCCATTACCGCCAAGCGGATCTTACAGCACATACATCGGACAAACTAGGGCACACAGACAAAATTCATAAAAGGTATCATGCATATTTAAATGGGCTCTTTTACTTTAGGCAATGTTAATTTTTCAGGTGGACATACCCTTTAAACATGGGTGATGCCTAGTGCCCCAATTGATCTTAATCCATCTCTGTGCACCCAGACCACCAACGGCGTCGGTCACTGTTTTTCGTCGGATATGTTCCTATGCTTAGTATGGTGATTATCTTAAGTGAAAGACTCAGGGCTCAGGCGCTCGGGTCTCTATTCACTCACGGTGAGTTAATTTAGGGCAAGGCCACATTGCAACGCAAAAGGATGCGCCAGCGCAATCCCACGCAAATGCACCTGCGATATCCGTGCGTTGCAATGCTTTTGCGATTCCCCAATTCCAATTATGGAAGCGCATGCTATTGCGATTAAAAAGGATATTTCCTGTGGTCAGTACCCAGTCCTATTGGCGTAAATTGAGTTCAAACCAGGAAATTGTCCAACCTGAAAAGGAGGTTGGTGAGAATAGGAGGGGCACAAATGAAAATATTATTAGGCTGAAAAGTAAAGATTTTTTACAAAGTTTTCCATATAGCAGTAAAAGTCATAATTAAGTTTTAAATCAGCTTAAGTAAAGTTGATTTTAGAGGTTTCTTTCCCTTTAAGGGCTGGTACCAGGGTTGCCGTGGGGGGGGCGGAGCTGGAGCCGTGGTTGGGGAAGCAGTTAGGGGCATAACTGGGCGGGGAGTGGGCGTAACTGGGGGGGCTTCCAATTTGGGCGGGATTTCCGCCTTAACTGCAGACATGGGAATTTGTCCCTGGAGTAGGGACAATCCCATCCAAATAGGGACACCTGGCCTGGCCGACTGTTCACCACTATTGTCTGCTAATCCACACAAGTGCCACCCACATTATAATGCACTGGCATGCGATTCGCGCTAGAGAATAGCCCTTAGTCCTGGAAAAAACAAATATATTATATAAATTGTTTCCTAATTCTCGTTGGTTTTCCTACTTTCCTTTTTTACTACACCAAAAAATCCTAAAAAAATCTTTTGCCACTGAATGCAAAAAAAAGTATAAAATTCTGTTGGCACTAAAGGGGTTACAAGAAAACCATTCAGTATATGGGCAGTTAATCATTTAAAGTACAAGTTACACGTGTTAATGAATGTAGCTATATTTGGCCCACACTGGGTTTCAGATGAAGTCAAATCCAATCACATGGTGTGCTCGAGTTCGTAGTATTTTATCTGTTTTCCTTGGAAGTATTGATTATGTAGAACATAAACAAATACCAGGTCTCTTCACAAGTCCGGCGTAAACATTCAATAAGCTGTGTAATTCTATTATTACTTTGTGGGTTTTAACTTATATTTCAAGAGAGAACCGTTTGTTCTTGTAGATCAGAAAATCTTCTTTCCTACCTAAACGGATTATCAGGTGGGCAAGGCAGGGCCGCTACCAGATTTTTCTGGGTCCCATACTGTGTAAAATACAGGACCCCCCATAACATGCACCAAGCCAGACACATTTTACACAGACTAGAACTCATATTAAACAGACACACTTTAGCACACACATATACTATAACACTTATATTACACTATATATTTGGGACTCGGACACTGGTAAAATCATTGGCACAGGCTGATAACTGTCTGGCACACAGACAACTGTCCAGCACACACAGACCTGTAAATATAAAATTCCCCCATAGACAGTATGTGTCTGATAAATGGTTGGCACCCACACACTGATGGAACAGGTGGCAAAGACTAACTGGTTGAAACAGAGACACTGGTACTATTATTGGCATGGACTGATAAAATGTTGTCACACAGACACTGGTAAAATCATTGGCACAGACTGATAACTGGTTGGAACCTAGAAACTGGTAAAATCATTGGCACAGACTGAAAACCGGTTGGACAACTTTCCAGCACACACAGACCTGTAAATATAAAATTCCCCCATAGACAGTAAAGCCACTTAATGACTGAGTCACTGGAAGCCTGGCCAAATACAAGTAACGAAGCAAGTATGCGCCCCCTTTCTCTTTCCCTGCAAGGGATGGAACTCCCGTGCTGTGTGCCACATGGTGGCTGAAAGCAGTATTGCAGAAAGGAGGGGTTTTTTGTCTTCTAATTACAGCCTTTATCCCACTTTCGGGGCCCATACAGAAGTACCTCCTGTACCCTGCTGATGGCGGCCTTGGGGTAAGCCAGCTGCCTCCCATTATGTCGCTGGAAGCAATTGAAACCTTGGGTCCACAGGACCCGGCTCTCAGATTTTTTCCGAGAAGCAGATGGCTGTCCTATTAATTAGGGAAATCTAAGAACTTAAGAGAAAATAATGACACATTATAACGTTTGAGATGTTCAATGAACTTAATCTCTAGGCAAGCTGAGAGACATTCTTAGAAAAATACTGCAGAAAGGCTGTGACATATAAGACTAGATCACATGCGACGAGTATCCTCAGTAAAGGCCTCTGCTTGTTATAACAAATTGAAACACATAAGAATTAGGGATATGGGACAATGCGCATTGGGTGAAGCTCCCACTAAAGGTTCGTACACACACTCAACGAACGGCCGTTTTGGCCGAGAATCGTCCGTGTGAATGCATTCGGTCGGGGGCCGTTCGTCGAACGCGGATCAATGAACAACCCCCGAATGAACGCATACACACGGACGATTCTCGGGTGAAACGGCCGTTCGTCGCGTGTAGCGCTCGGCCATCGGGGGTCATTCCTCTTTCTGAAATTGTTTCCTTAAGAAGGAAATAATAAGATTATTTCTTAAGACCCAAAGAGTGTTCTGGGCTCCGGTGCCTCTGGAACTTCGGACGCCCTACGAATGAAGGAAAGAAGTTATAATACTTGTAGTGGTTAGAAAGGCTGAGCAAGCAACTGAGTAGATGTGTATTAATACACTACAAGGAAACTTATTCTACCATTTCTTTTTGCCCACCAGAAATATCTGGGAGGGGAGGGTTGGACGCTTTTGCTAGGTTGCTGTACTATTACCTAGGACAAATACAGTTTGCAGGGCATAGATTTCTGCAGAGTAGCACACACATGGCTGATATAATTGCAAAGGTTAGTCTCTTTGGCTGTAAAGGATGAATTTTCTGTTAGTAGACCATCTAGCTGCCCTTAGGATGGTATATAATGGGAAATCCTTAGAAACTGCTTTAGTAGAAGAAGCACCTCTGAGAGACTATCCAACCCCTAATAGTTTTATAACATGCAGGCCTAAAGGGTGATCTAGAAGTGATAAATAGCTGTTATCACCTCTGTCTCCTGCTGATAATCGGATAGATGGGAGATGGGAGACTACACACAGTGATGAGTCAAAAAAGAATCCAGTGGGAGGTCAATTTCCACCAGTCTATGAGAAATTGTGAGAACTATGTGTGCCCCTCACAATGTAAAGGACATCCAGGGCTTGTGGATCGAAGTAAGTTTATCTGATCTATCCGCAAAGGGTAGAGCTAACAAGCAAGCTAGCTTCATGATCGAGGCACGGGGGGATGGGAGGTCAACTCACAATTGGTTAAAAACCTTAAGTGGAATATCTGGGAAGTGATGGTCAGACTAGGGATGCTCCCTGAATTATTAAATTATTACTGTACCTTAAGGTAAATTATAACCTTAGTGTGGCTGTATTGCCTCACTGTGGATGAGGACAGGCTTGTGTGAAATAAATTCTAGTGCTCCCCATTAGGTCTTCAAACTGTGTTTGTTTGTTACTAAACCAAATTAGGAATAATAAGATTACATTTTTGTACCTCAAGATGGTTTTCCTCCCAAGAGATAAATCAATTAGTCTATTAGAATCTACAGAGAGTCAAGCTATGATCCACATTCAATGTGTCAGTTTGAATAACAGGTCCGGGGACCCTTGAAAATACTCTGCTGTCATGCTTAAAGCTGGGTACACACAGTACAGATCAGTGAAAGATGATAGATGACCTGCAAGATCTGCATATACACAGTCCCGAGCGTTCCCTCTATGCACATCATAGGGAGAATGCTCGGGACTGTGTGTTTCCCTCGGCCGCGGCCAACTTCTCTATAGGGAGAAATTTTCGGTTTTTCCCAACGAGCGTTCGACCAACCCAATCGTTTGGCAGCCTAGTACTCATTCGGAAAATGAAGGTACACACAGTACCGATAAAGCCCCCCGGTATTGGGGCTTTATCGCTACTGTGTGTACCCATCTTAACCCAGCTGGAAGTTTCTAGCCTATTATTAGAGGATGTATCTGGGGAAACCACAATTGGATGCCAGACTGGGTACACTAGTACTAAATCCCTTGGTCTGTGACTATTTTGTGGAGGACTTGTGGTATCAATGACAGCAAAGGAAAGGCGTATAGGCGAGGTAGATCTATCCACGGGAACGTCAGTGCTTCTGCTCTCCATGCGTTCCATGACCATTGTCTCGAAACAAACTTCTGTGTTTGCGCTGATGACACAAACAGATCTGTCTCTGAAGAACTGGTTTATCGATGCATACAACGTGGGTTTGAGGCTAACTCGACGTGACTTTTTTGGGACATACCTCATCTTTTCATAGCCTATTGTGATTTCTCCACATTTTTATTACCTTTAACAAGGATATATTCTGCCTCAGGAGGTTAAGGAATCATCTAAAGGGGTTTCCAGCATCCTTAATGGCGTCATAAAAAATCTGGAGTAGCTGCAAGATCTCATGCAGCCACAAATGAGAACTCTCAATTGCTTCCAGCGGTGTAATGGGAGGAAGGCGCCTTGTCCACCAGCTGTTGATAGGCGGCTGCCTCCCATGGTGAAAAAGTGTGCTGGTTGGCAGCTATCCTGAAGTTTGTGGGTGGAAGGGAATGGACCATTGATGGCAGATAATGGGCCTAGAAAAGGTGCACTAAACTTGGATCCTGGTCTGAAAATAAAACATATAACTGTTAGAATAAGAATCTTCTGGGATAGGAAGAACTAAAGCAAAAATACAAATTACCCTGCATGAATCTGCAACTGCTACCAAACAGCTGTATGGCTTTCTGCTGTCCCTCCGCAACCCCCCACCGTCAAGAGATATCACCTCTCCGTAATCATGTAACCAAGACTGAGATAAAAACGCCATAAAATTGCAGAAATACATTACATATCGTTATACAATGCAGCTTCTTCCGGAGTTCAGCCATCTGGTAGGGATTTTAGAAGCCACTCTGGCTTGTTTTAACTTTAGTCCTCCTTTAATGTGTTCATCCCAGCAATCCAGGCACAGACAAGGCAGTTTGCTTTGTCTTTAGGTAACATACACAACAATTTCACTAAGATTTTGTGTATATGACTGATATTCACCCCTAACTGACCAATTGATACCAATCGATAAACCAATCAGTGGCCTGTCGGTAAGGAGTAAACCAGTGTTGCTCTATTATAATAAACACAATCAGACATGGTCGTTTCAGTCAATTGTTCCTGCTAGTAAATAACCTTTTCTCAAAAATAAGCTACTGGGTTTACACAAAATCAGAATAGGGGATCACTGGTAAGAGTTTATCTATGGTCCAATAGATGCCAGATGCCAGGTAGGGTCCAATAGATGCCAGTTAGCGTCCAATAGATGCCAGTAAGGGTCCAATAGATGCCAGTTAAGGTCCAAGAGATGCCAGTGAAGGTCCAAGAGATGCCAGTTTGGGACTTTATTGCATCTCCCTTAAAATATATAAAGATGGGATAGTATAAATCCATTATAAAATGCAGTAGAGTTAGTCCCAAGGATGCCAGTTAGGGTCCAACAAATGCCAGATAGGTTCCAATAGATGCTCAATAAAAGAATTGGCACCAGTCAATTGTGCTGATGATAGGACATTATGTTTATATTTGTGTTTTTTTTTTTTTATCAGGAACACAGATGCTGTATATACATACTGTTTATCTATACTAATAAAAGGCAAAGCCCTCACTCACTTACTCACTCACTCATTCACTCACTCACTCACTCATCACTAATTCTCCAACTTGCCGTGGAGGCAGGCGGCTTAAATTTGGCAGGCTCATTCATTGCACCTTACTTACAAAAGTTAAGCATGTTTTGTTTCGAAAAGGCAAAGCCCTCACTCACTCACTCACTCACTCACTCATCACTAACTCATCACTAATTCTCCAACTTGCTGTGGAGGCAGACGGCTTAAATTTGGCAGGCTCATTCATTGCACCTTACTTACAAAAGTTAAGCAGGTTTCGTTTCGAAAAGGCAAAGCCCTCACTCACTCACTCACTTACTCATCACTAACTCATCACTAATTCTCCAACTTGCCGTGGAGGCAGACGGCTTAAATTTGGCAGGCTCATTCATTGCACCTTACTTACAAAAGTTAAGTAGGTTTCATTTCGAAAAGGCAAAGCCCTCACTCACTCACTCACTACTAATTCTCCAACTGGCCTCACTCATCACTAATTCTCCAACTTGCCTCACTCATCACTAATTCTCCAACTTGCCGTGGAGGCAGACGGCTTAAATTTGGCAGGCTCATTCATTGCACCTTGCTTACAAAAGTTAAGCAGGTTTCGTTTCGAAAAGGCAAAGCCCTCACTCACTCACTCACTCACTCATCACTAATTCTCCAACTTGCCGTGGAGGCAGACCGCTTAAATTTGGCAGGCTGATTCATTGCACCTTACTTACAAAAGTTAAGCATGTTTCGTTTCAAAAAGGCAAAGCCCTCACTCACTTACTCACTCATCACTAATTCTCCAACTTGCCGCCCTCACTCACTCACTCACTCACTCACTCATCACTCATTCTCCAACTTGCCGTGGAGGCAGACGGCTTAAATTTGGCAGGCTCATTCATTGCACCGTACTTACAAAAGTTAAGCAGGTTTCGTTTCGAAAAGGCAAAGCCCTCACTCACTCACTCACTCATCACTAACTCATCACTAATTCTCCAGTATTTCTCAATATCATATATTATCCCCTTACAACCTAACTACATATATTGTATTATACCATTAATTCTCAATATTATATAGTAGCCCTGTACCAACCAGAACGACACAGGTATAATGCATTACTCCAGTAATGCTCAATATTATATAGTGTCCCTCGTACCACCAGAACTACCGTATATGTATTAATACCATACTTTCTCATATTATATAGTGTCCCTGTACCAACCAAACTACAGTATGTATTAAATACCAGTAAGTCTCATATTATATATTGTCCCCCTGTACCACCCAGAACTACATTATAATTATTAATCCCATTAATTCTCAATATTCTATAGCATCCCTGTACCAACCAGACTTACAGTATTGTATTAATACCAGTAATTCCAATATTATATGTATCTTCCCCCGTCCCAACCAAACTACATATATTAGTAATACCAGTAATTCTCATTTATATCGTATCCCGGTACCAACCAAACACGTACGGAGTATCTGTATTCGATACCAGTAATTCTCAATATTATATAGTATATCCCTGTACAACCAGAACTACAGTAATGTATTTAATACCATACATTGCCAATATTATATAGTATCCTTGTAAGAACCATAAAATGTCATAACTTGACTAGTTTTTTAAAAAAAACAAACCAAAAATTGTACCTCTCACCTCATTAACATAGCATTAAAGTAATATAATCCTGAAGAACTGGATCAGATTAACTGTTTGCAGTGCCTTGCTGGCCATACATCCGAATTTAAGTCACATGCTTTCCCTTCTTATCTGAACTGTAACAGGATGGCTAGGGTCCACTATATGTGTTGACCCTTCTTTAAAACAGTTCTGTCCGTAGTTTACTTTGGACATGTGCCAAAGAACAACAGAGTCGGTGACCCACAGTGGTGATACCAGTGATAATTACTGGTCATAAATACATATACTGTGTTCTTGTTGGTACAGGGAAACTATATCATATGAATACGGGTATCAATACATATACTTATTGTTCTGGTAGGTTTGGGTACTATTACTATTGATAATTACTACTGGTATTAATACTATACGGTAGTCTGGTTCTTACAAGGATACTATAGAAATATGGAGAATACTGTTTTATACATATACTGTCGTTCTGTTCTTAAAAGGATACTAATACTATGAGAATTCCTGGTATTAAACATGATACTGTAGTTCTGGTTGGTACGGGGATACTATACTAATATTAAATTACTGGTATTAATACATTATGTGTTCTGTTGGTACAGGGTTACGATATAATCTGTAGTTCTGGTGTACGGGGATACTAAATATAATATTGAGACTTACTGGTATATAACTCCATATACTGTAGTCTGGTTGGTACAGGGAGTCTATAAATTAATACTTGTGAATTGACTGGATTCAGACCATACTGTAGTTCTGGTGGTAGCGGGGATACTATATAATCTTTTGACGCATTACTGGTATTAATACATATACTGTATTCGGGTTGGTACAGGGCTACTATATATTTTAGATTTACTGGTATGAATACATATCACTTGGTAAGTTCTGGTTGGTTACAGTGATACATAGAATATTGAGAATTACTAGGTACTTAATACATATACTGTAGTTCCTGGTTGGTAAGGGATACTATAATAATATTTGAGAATTACTGGTATAATACAGATACTACTGTAGTTCTGCTGGTTGGTACGGGATCCTATATATATTTGAGAATTCTGTATTATCCATATACTGTAGTCCAGGTTTGTACAAGGATACTATATAATATTGAGAATTACTGGTAGTAATACATATAACCTGTATTCCTGGTTGGTACAGGATACTAATAATATTGATAATTACTGGTTATTAATACATTACCGTAGTCTCTGGTTGGTACAGGGATACTAATTACTATATGAGAATATTACTGGTATTATACATATACTGTAGTTCTGGTTGTGACAGGATACAACTATAATATGAGAATTACTGGTTACTACATATACTGTAATAGTCCTGGTTGGTACCTGGGACTATAATAATATGAGAATTACTGGTATTAATACATATAACTTTATCCTGGTTGGTACAGGGATACTATAATAATATTGAGAATTAACTGTGATTATACATATAGAGCTGTTGTAAGGATACATATTCATCGCGCTTCTGGTCATTACTGTATTCCTGTTGACCGGGATCCTATTTGAACACGTATTCTCCACTGCTCGTTACAGGTTGACTATAATGATAAATGATTCATACAGTCTTTCCCCGCTGACAGGAAGATTTTTTTCCCCCATTTGCTGGTTTTTTTTGCCTTTCTTTTCTTCTGGATCCGTGTTTAGGTAAGGGTTAAAAAAAAAAATAGGGCGATAGTGTTTTGGAAACTTTGTCTTTATCAACTCAATTACTATGTTACTATGTATTGATACTGGAATCTGAATAAAAACACAAACTCATTTTAACAAGGTAAATTTCCCAACCCCACATGAGATGTTAGAATGCCAAACTGACTGATTTCTATATCAAGTTCCGTTCTCTGCTTTCCTGGTTAATTTTTACATTTTTAAAAACTTTTTCACACAGTCCTTCTAGCTATTTTTAATGCAAACTTTTTGCCATGGCAAATTATTTTTGCACAACAACAAATTGCGGTCCTTATTCAATAAGGGTATATCGCCCCTTGGGCACAGCAGCTGAAAGTAGTAAAGGTACACCTAAAAAAATGGTTGAGACAAATTATCCACTGGCGTCGGACGCATGTGAGAAACATGTGGGAAGCCCTAGCCTTATAATGGGTTTTCTTTAGACCTCAGTATAACTCAGGGGTTTAAACAGAATGATTAACGTCTGGTATTTGCACGGACAAGTCTGCTTACAAGGACCTACCCATATGTTCATTTGGTTTCGATCGGTTGGGTAAGACTTTCCTTAAAGGATTAATCAGATAAAATCTTTTCCTTGCAGCCACAGTAAACCAAATGTGCCAGTTTGATATTCATGTAAAACAATAATACAATTTAACAGAAAATAAGAAAATGTCTCGAAGTTCTTCTTAGCCTCCAAGGCAAATGATTGAAAGCGATACAAAAAGCGCCTGGAGCAGAACTGTTTTTGCCTCCAGGTGTTGATTGCAATGAAGACCACAGAGTGGACCTCATTATGGAAACTTTTCCTGAGTAATTTTGACATAGGGATATTAATCTTCTTTTCTTAAATAACCGTGTTTTCCTTTTTTAGTCGTTGCGGTAAATGCTGCTCCATAGATAGAGTTTCCTCCTCGTCTGTTTTTCTTTACTAAACCTCCTATTCGCAACATCAATTCCATTACATGACAAGCCAAGTAACGGTCATTGCCCTCTCTGCTTTGCAAAATATTTATCATAGATCCCTTATTTGAAACCTTGCCAGAATGATGATAGCGGCTTGTCCTCTATTCTGAAGTGACCGACATATCAACTCAGAGGGGTTGCACCGTCAGTCTCTCTTCCTCTTCCTTTATTTTATCCTTAACATTCTGAGAGCCGGATTTGCAAGATTTCACAGTAGGCAAAACGACTTGTAAGGCACCTACCCACAAGAACCTATAGGCCCTTCAGTTCATAACCGATAAGTGAAAAATAAATCAGTTTGTAGATGTTCGGAGGTAAACGTTTTTGTGGAAACCTATGCCTTGTAATTTTCCCATTAAATAGCAATTCAGACCAATTGCTATTATGCAATTAGAGTATTTCGGCAAAATACCCATCGCTCTCATTAGCATGACTACGAAGTTTACTGGGGTTGTCATTCTTGTGCGTGGCATTAGGCCAGAAGGTCTTTGGTGCTCCAGAAGTGACGTTGCAAACTTTGTCGTGCATATGGCAACCAAATAATAATTGCTTTACAGGATAATTCAGTGGATTACCCCCACATTATAGAAGACACCAAAGGCTTACAAACGTAGCCTCTAAATGATAGGAAAAACCTGTGTCATAGCCGCTTACAAATCCCCCCCCCTGGCTGGGCAATTAACACAATAGATAATAGTATAAACCATTATGAATAACACTGTAATACCACTCAGGATTGTTGGAGACCTGTGTTTTTATCATTTTAAGGTCGCCTTATTAGAATCCCCCTAGATACAGGATCAACTGTTACATTTAGCTGTCATAGTGTAGGTTCGGTATTCTTTATCTTTGTTTACAAAGCATTACCGAGTCCTGGGGCTCTGTAATCAACTACTTACTGGATCAGGGCAGGATGTGCTCAACCAGGGACCAGCCCTCAGCGCAAAAAATCTCTGTAATGCTAGGAGCATTTTAATATACTTAGAATCTTGGTGGTGATGCATAACCGATTCCACACTTACTTATAGCCTATGACTTCCGTGCTAAATGGAGGCAGAAACGCGTAGAGCGATGTTGTTTGTGTTTAAATTCCAATAAAGATGTTGTTGTTTTTACTAACCCATGGTTGGAACTTATCTCATCTTACTAGATGCACTAATTATCTATGGTGTATGGAGCTTGAATGGGATACCTAGCAATGGGTCTGGGGCTCAAGCATCCTAGGACCTTGCCCCAGTAACATCAGGGGCCACTCAGTGTTACAGCCTGTCAATACAAGTATATTAAAGGTATGTACATTCACCAAATCAAAAAAATTTTTTTTTCATTAATAAGGTAGTACCCTTCCCCAGAAGCCTTTTTCTTCTTCTTTTGAAAAATTCATTCCCTACCTTTGCAGCATCTCTCTAGTAAGTTCTATTTCGTTTTTGGGGGTGGCCTTATCGCTGTGCTGGATAAGGAAGTGGAGCGATTAACTAAATGAGGCTATACTAACATGCGTTTTGTCCGCCCCTGACCCTGTGCTTTTATGTAAACAGATCCTCTCCTGCAATTGTCAGAATGTATAAACAGACATGCTGGCGAAGACAAGGAGAGATTCATACATAAGTGTGTGCCATTTCTGTGCTGGGGGAAAGCGGGAGATTGTGTAGATAGAACCCACGAGTCTACATATCCAATCCAGGACGTAAGAGCATTTCTGTGGCTGGGGGAAGAGGGAGCAGTGTTTAGATAGACCCAAGATCTAAATCATCCAATCCAGACGTAAAGGCCTTTCTCTTTGTGGCTGGGGGAAGCAGAGAGATGTGGTTAGATAGACCCAAGATCTAATATCCATCCAGCCAACGTAACCTTTCTGTGTGCTGGGGGAGCAGGAGTGTGTGTAGATAGACCCAAGTCTAAATATCCAATCCAGACTAAGAGCTTTTCTTGGCTCGGGGGAAGCAGGGCGAGTGTGTGTAGATAGGACCCCAAGATCTAAATATCCCAATCCAACGTGAGAGCCATTTCTGTGTGCGGGTGGAAGCAGAGAGCTAGTGTTTGTAGTATAGACCCACCAAGATCTAATATCCATCCAACGTAGAAGGCCTTTCTGTGGCTGGGGAAGCAGGAGAGGTGTTGTGGTGTGAGATAGAAGCCCAAGATCTAAATTCCAATCCAGCTTAAGAGCCATTTCTGTGGCTGGGGGATCATGAGAGATGTTGTGGTAGATAGACCCAAGATCTAAATAATCCAATCCAGACGTTGAAGAGCCATTTTCTGTGGCTGGGGGAAGCAGGTAGAGTGTGTGTGCTAGACCCACGTCTGAAATATCCATCCAGACGTAGAGAGCCATTCTGTGCTGGGAAGCATGGAGAGTGTGTGTATATAGAGCCCGAGAGAAGAGAGTAGAATAGAGAGATAAGAGCAGAGCAGAAGATAGAGAGAGATCTAGAGAGAAGAGTAGAGCAGAGCGAGATAGAGAGAGAGCGCGCTAGACGACTAGATAGTCGTCGCCGCGATGCCAGCGAGCTGCTACGAGCTGAGCACGACTGACGCTATCGCTTCGTCAGCTGCCGCTCGCGGCTCGCACGAGATCGCAGAGCTCGCGTCCGATCGCTGCGCCTGCCGCGCGCGGTAACTCTGCATCGCCGCGTCTGCGCTCGCTGATCGCTGCTCGCCCGGCTCGCCTCGCTGCTCGCTCGCTGCGCTCTCTCGCTTCGCGAGCCGCCGCTCTCGCGCCTGCTCTCGCGCTGCGCTCCGCATCGCGGCGCGCTGCTCGCTCGCTCGCTCGCGCTCGCGCTCCGCGCTCGCTGCGCCTCGCTCTCTCAGCGTCGCGCGCGCGCTCGCGCTCGCTCGCGTCGCGCCGACGCGCTCGGCGCTCCTCTCGCGCTCCTCTCGCTGCGCGCGCTGCGCTGCGCGCGCGCTCGTCGCTCGCTCGCGCGCCTCGACGCGCGGCGCCGCCTCGTCGCCCGCCGCTCCGCTCGCGTCTCCGCTCGAGCGCGCGCTCGCTCGCGCTCGCCTCTGCGCGCTCGCGCGCGCGCGCGTTCGCTCGCTCGCGCTCGCGCGCGCTCGCTCGCCTCGCTCGCCGCGTCTGCGGGTCGCGCGCGCCGGCTCGCTCGCACGCCTCGCTCGCGCTCGCTGCGCCGCCGCGCGTCCGCGCGCTACGCTCGCTCGCTCGCATCGCGGCGCCGCGCTCAGCGCGCGCTCGCTCGCTCGCTCACTCGCTCGCGCGTGCTCGCTCCGCTCTCTGCTCGCTTCTTCGCTCGCTCGCTCCTCTCGCGCGCCGCTCGCGCGCGCCTTCCGCGCGCGCGCTCGCGCGCGCGTCGCGCGCGCGCCCTCGCGCCGCGCCTGCGCCGCGCGCGCGCGCGCGCGCGCTCCGCAGCGCGCGCTCGCGCGCGCGCGCTCCGCGCTGCGTCGCTCGCGCGCGCGCTCGCGCTGGCTCGCGCGATCGCTCGCGCGCTCGCTCGCGGCTCGGCTCGCGCTCGCTCGCGCCTCCTCCGCTCGCTCGCGCTCCTCGCGCGCCTCGCGCGCTCGCTCGCGCGCGCGCTCGCGCTCCCCGCTACCTTCGCTCACGCGCGCGCGCGTCGCGCGCGCGCTCGCGCGCGCTCGCTCTCTCGCTCGCTCTCGCTCGCGCGCGCCGCGACCGCTCGCTCGCTCGCCGCGCGCTCACGCGCTGCGCTTCCCGCGCGCGCTCGCGCGCGCGCTCTATGCGCCGCGCTGCGGCTGACGCTCGACGCTCCTCCTCGCTCGCTCGCCGCGCTCAGCTCTCGCGCTCGCTCGCGCTCGCTCGCGCCGCGCTCTCTGCGCTCGCTCGCGTCGGCTCGCGCTCGCTCTCGCTAGCTCTCTCGCGCGCGCGCTCTGCGCTGCGCGCTCGTACGCTCTGCTCCCGCTCTCTCGCTCCTGCGTCGCTCTCTCGCGCGCGCGTCCGCGCCGCTCGCTCGCTCTAGCGCGCTCGCGCGCGCGCCTCGCGCGCGCTGCTCGCTCGCGCAGCTCGCTCGCGACGCGCTCGCCTCAGCTCGCCTCGCTCTCGCTCGCTCGCGCTCGTTCGCGCGCTACCGCGCTCCCTCGCTGCGCTACGCTGCTGACTCGCGTCGCTCGCTCGCGCTCGCGCCCGCTCGCTCGCTCGCCGCGCGCGGGCGTCGCGCCGTCTACAGCTCGCTCGCTCGCTCGCGCGGCTCTGCGCGCGCTGCCCGCTCCTCCGCCTCAGCGCGCGTCGCGCTCGCGCGCTCGCGCCTCGCTCGCGCGCGCGCTCGCGCTGCTCCGCTCGCTCCGCGCGCGCCGCGCGCTCCGCGCGCTCGCTGCTCGCTCGCGCTCCGACTCCGTCGCTCCGCTCGCTGCGCTCGGCCGCGCTCGTCGCGCTCGCGCGCTGCGCGCGCCGCGACTCGCGCCGTTCGCCTCGCTCCGCTCGCTGCGCGCTCGCTCTCGCTCGCTCGCGCTCCGCCGCGGCTCGTCTCGCGCGCCGCTCGCGGCAGCTCGCGCTTCGCGCTCGCCTCGCGCTCTCGCGCTCGCTCGCGACTCGCTCGCCGCGCGCCGCGCTCGCGCTGCTCGCTTCGCTGCTCTCGCGCGCGCTCGCGCGCTGCGGACGCGCTCGCTCGACCGCAGCGCTCGCCTCCGCTAGCGGCGCTCGCGCGCGCTCGCTCGCGCGCATCCTGCGTCGCGCCGCCGCTCGCGCTGCGCCTCGCGCCGTCGCCATCGCGCGCTCGCTACGCTCGCTCCTCTCCTGGCCGCTCGCTCGCCGCTCCTCGCGCGCTGGCTCTGCGCTACGACTCGCGCGCGCGTCGCGCCTCGCTGCGCTGCGCGCTCGCGCGCGCCGCGCGCGCCGCTCGCGCGCCTCGCTAATCGAGCTCGCTAGCAGGAGAGCCATCGGTAAGAGAGTCGCGTAGAGCAGATGGCGGCGCGAAGCAGACATTCCGCTAGCTGACGGCGAGCAAGAGGCTCCCGCGCAGCGCTCGATCCGCCGCCGCTCGCGCGCGCGCGCTCGATGCGCTACGCGCGCGCGCTCGCGCGCGCGCTCGCTCGCGCTCGCGCCGCGCGCTCGCGCCCGTCGCGCCTCGACTCGCGGCGCTCGCCTCGCTCCGCGCGCCTGCGCGCGCTCGCTCGCCCTCGCGCGCGCGCTCGCGCGCGCGCTCGCCTCCCTCGCCTCGCTAGGCGCTCGCTCTCCGCTCCGCCGCGCCGCGCCGCGCCGCGCGCCGACTCCGCCGCCTCGCGCGCGCTCGCGCCGCGCTCCGCTGCGCTCGGCTCGCCTCCGCCGCTCCGCTCGCTCGGCTGCTCGCCTCCTCGCGCTCGCTCGCGCCTCGCTTCGCGCGCTCGCTCGCGCGCTCGCTTCGCTCCGCGCGCGCGACTCGCGCGCGCGCTCGCCCGCGGCGCGCTCGCGCGCGCGCCCTCGATCGCATCTCCCGCGCGCGCGCGCGCGCGCTCGCTCGCGCGCTCGCGCGCGCGCTCGCTGCTCGCGCGCTCGCGCCGCGCGCTCTCCTCGCTCGCTCGCTCGCCCGCTGCCGCGCCTCGCTCGCTCGCGCTCGCTCGCGCGCTGCGCGCGCGCGTCGCCGCTCGACTGCTCGCTCCTCGCGCTACGCCTCGCGCCTCGCTCTCGCTCGCGCGGGCGCTCGACTTCGCTCGCGCTCCTCGCAGCGCGCGCTCGCGCTCGCTCGTCGCGTCGCGCGCTGCGCGCGCGCCTGCGCGCGCATCGCGGCGCTCGCTCGCTCGCTCTGCGCTCGCTCGCGCTCGCTGCTCTGCTCCTCGCGCGCGCGCTGCGCGCGCGCTTCGAGCGCGCGGCTCGCGCCGCGCTCGCGCCGCGATCGACCGCGCGATCGCTGCGCGCGCCTCGCGCGCGCGCTCGACCGCTCGCGCCGCTCGCGCGCTCCGCGCTCGCTCGCGCTCACTGCGCTCGCCGCGCTCTCTCGCTCTCTCGCTCTGGCTCTCGCCTCGCTCTCTGCGACTCGCTCGCTTCGCGCGCTCGCGCGCCGCGCGCTCGCTAGCTCGCGCGCTCGCGTTCTCTCGCCGCGCCGCTCGCGCTGCTCGCTCGCGCTCCTCCGCTCGCCGCCCGCTCGCTCCGCGCTCCGTCGCGCTCTCTCGCCGCTCTCTCCGCGCGCCTCGCGCCCGCTCGCAGCTGCGCTCGCTCGCCTCGCTCTCTCGCGCTCGCTCTGCTCGCGCCCCGCGCTCGAGCTCGCTCTCGCTCGCTCGCGCTCGCTCGCGCGCGCGCTCGTCTCCCCGCATCTGCTCTCCGCTCGCTCCGCTACGCTCGCGCTCCCCTCCCGGCGGCGCGCGCCTGCGCCCTGCGCTCGCGCTCGCGCGCGTCGCCGCTCGCTGTCGCGCGCGCTCGCTCCGCGCGCTTCGCGCCCCGCTCGCGTGCCAGCGCGCGCATGCGCGCGCGCTCGCGCGCGCGCTCCGCGCCGCGCGCGCGCTGCGCGCGCTCGCGCTGCGCGCTCGCCGTCGCGCGCTCGATCCGCGCGCTCGGCGCGCCGCTCGCGCGCCTCGTCGCGCCGCGCTCGCGCTCGCTCCGCTCGCTCGCTAGCTCGCGCGCTCGCGACGGCTCGCTCTCTCGCGCGCTGCGCGCTCGCTCGCGCTCGCGCCGCTCGCTCGCGCTCGCTCGCGCTCGCTCGGCGCGCTCGCTGCTCGCGCTCGCTCGCGCCGTGCAGCGCGCGCGCTCGCTGCTCGCTCGCTCTCTTCGCCCGCTCTCGCGCTCGCGCGGGCGCTCGCCTCGCCTCGTCGCGTGCTGCCGCTCGCCTCGCTCGCGCGCCTCGCTCCGCGCGCGCGCTCCTCGCTCGCTCGCGCGCGCGCCTCGCGCGCGCTCGCCCTGCTCCTCGCGCGCGCTCGCTACTCAACCCGAAACGCGCACCCCCTCGCGCGCGACTGCTGCACGCTCGCGCGCGCGTGCGCGCGCGCTTGCTCGCGCTCGCGCGCGCGCCGCGCGCGCGCGCGCGCCCTCGCGCTGTCGCTCCTGTGCCTCGCGCCGCGCTCGCGCGCGCCTCGCCTCCGCGCTCGCCGCGCACACGCTGCGCTCCCTCGCGCTCCGCTCGCCTCGCTCGCGCTCGCGCCGCGTTCTGCGCGCGCGCTCCGCGCGCGCGCCTCGCGCGCGCGCTCGCGCTCGCGCGCGCCTCTCTGCAGCTCGCGCTCTCCGCCGCCTCGCTCGCCGCGCTCGCTCGGCTCTCGCGCTCGCTCGCTCGCTCGCTCGCTCGCGCGCGCGCTCGGCGCGCGCTCGCGCGCTCGCGCTCGCTACGCGCTCGCCTCGCGCTCGCTCGCGCTCGCTCTCGCTCCGCGCGCTCGCGCGCGGCGCGCGCTCGCGCGCGCGCTCGCGCGCTCGCGCGCGCTCCCTCGCGGCGCGCTCGCCGCCGCGCGCTCGCCGCGCGCGCGCGCGCGCCTCGCTCGCGCGCGCGCTACGCGCGAGCGCGCTCGCGTCGCTCGCCTAGCGCTCTCCCGCTCGCGCTGCTGCCGCGCGCGCGCTCGCGCTGCGCGCGATCGCGCTCGCGCGCTTCGCGCGTGCTGCTCCCTCTCGCTCGCGCTCGCGCGCGCTCGCTCGCGCGCGCTCGCGCGCGCGCGCTCGCGCGCTCTCGCGCGCGCGCTCTCGGCTGCAGCTCGCCTCGCGCGCGCTGCTCGGCGCGCGCTCGAGCCCTCGCGCGCGCGCGTCGCGCGACTCGCGCTTCGCGCGCGCTCGCGCTCGCGCGCGCTGCGCTCGCGCCGCTGCGCCTCGCGCGCGACAGTAGCGCGCATCGCAAGCGCTAGCCAGCGCGATAAAGAGAGAAGATCGGGCGCCTGACGCTTGCTCGGCGACTCGCTCGCTCGCGCTCGCTCGATCTGTCCGCGGTCGGCGCGTCGGCGCTCGCTCGCGCTCGCGCTCGCGCCCGCTCGCTCGCGCGCGCTCGCGCCGCGCCGCGCGCGCTCGCGCGCCTCCTGCGCGCCGCGCCACGCTCGCGCGCTCCGCGCGCGCCTCGCGCCGCTCACGCGCGCCCCGCGCTCGCGCTCCGCCCGCGCGCGCTCGCGCGCTCGCGGCTCGCGCGCGCCCGCGCGCGCGCTGCGCTCGCGCGTCTCGCCGCGGCGCCTCGCGCCGCTCGCGGCTCGCCGCGTCGCCGCTCGCGCGCGCTCGCGCGCGCTCGCTCGCGCTCGCGCTCGCTCGCCTCGCGCTCGCGCTCGCTCGCTCCGCTCTGCCGCTCGCCCGTCGCGCCGCCGCTGCTGCGCTCGCTCGCTCTCGCCTCGGTCGCGCTCGCTCGACTCGCGTCGCGCTCGCGCTCGCTTGATTCGCCGTGCGCTCGCGCTCGCTGCTCGCGCGCGCTCGCGCTCGCGCTCGCTCGCTCGCGCAGCGCTCGCGCCGCGCGCGCTCAGCATCCGCGCCGCGCTCGCGCGTCTCGCCGGTCTACTCGCGTCCCGCCGCGCTCGCCTCGCGCGGCTCGCGCGCGCGCGCATCTCGTCGCGCCGCTCGCGCGCGCGCTCGCGCGCGCGCGCTCGCGCGCGCTGCGCCGCGCGCGCTCGCGCCGCGTCGCCGCGCTCGCGCGCGGCTGCGCGCGCGCGCTCGGCGCCTCGCCGCGCGCTCGCGCGCCGCGCGCCGCTCTCGCGCGCGCGCTCTCGCGCGCGCGCGCCGGCCGCTCGCGCGCGCCGCTCGCGCGCGGCTTCGCCGCGCGCTCGCGCGCGCTCGCGCGCCCAGCGCGCTCGCGCTCGCCGCTCGCGCGCGCGTCTCGCGCGCGCGCTCGCGCGCCGTAGAGCGCGAGCGTCGCCTCCGCCGCGCCCTCGCCGTCGCGCGCTCGCGCGCGCTCTCGCGCCGCGCTCGCGCGCTCGCTCGCAGCGCGCCTCTCGCCGCGCTCGCTCGCGCGCGCGTCCGTCGCTCGCTCGCTCGCGCTCGCTCGCGCTCGCGCGCGCGCTCGCTCTCGCGCTCGCTCCCCTCGCTGCGCTCGCCGCTCAGCTCGCTCTCGCGCCGCGCGCGCTCGCTCGCTCGCTCGCGCTCTCTCTCGCTCGCTCTCTCTCGCGCGGGCTCGCTCGACTCGTCGCGCTCGCCTCCGCTCTCTCCGCGCCCGCTCGCTCGCTGCCGCGCGCTCGCGCTCCGCGGTCTCGCTCGCTGACGCGCCTACGCGCAGCGCTCTCTAGCTCGCTGCTGCCGCGCGCCGCTCGCGCGCGCGCGTCGCGCGCCGCTCGGCTCGCTCTCGCTCCCGCTCGCGCGCTCGCTCGGCGACTCGCGCGCGGCTCTCGCCGCGCCTGCGCGCGCGCTCGCGCGCGCCGCTCGGCGCGCGGCTCGCGCTCGCTCGCGCGCGCGCGCTCGCGCGCGCTCGCGCGCGCGCTGCGCGACTCGCGCGCTCGCTCGCTGCGCGCTCGTCTCGCGCTCGCTCGCGCTCCTCCCGCTCGCGCGCGCGCTCATCGCGCGCGCGCGCGCGCGCAGCGCGCCTCGCGCTGACACTCAGCCGCTCGCGCTCGCGCGCTCGCGCGCTGCGCTGCGCGCCGCGCCCCTCGCGCTCGCTCTCTCGCTCGCTCGCTCGCTCCGCGCGCGCCTCGGCGCGCGCTCGCGCGCTCGCCTCCTCGCGCTCGCTCCCGCGCTCCGCCTCGCGCTCGCTCTCGCCGCGCGCGTCGCGTCCGCGCCGCGCTCGCGCGTCGCGCTACGCGCGCGCAGCGCTCGCGCGCGCGCTCGCGCGCGCGCTCGCCGGCGCCGCGCTCGCGCGACTGCGCGCGCTCGCTCCGCGCGCGCTCGCGCGCGCGCTCGCGCTTCGCCGCGCTCCTCGCTCAGCGTCGCGCTCGCTCCGCTCGCCGCCGCATCTCGCGCCGCGAGCCATCGCGCGGCTCGCGCGCGGCGCTCGCCGCGCGCGCTTCGCGCCGCTCGCGCCTCGCTCCGCTCCCGCCTGCTCGCCGCGGCGTCGCGCGCCGCGCGCGCGCGCGCTCGCGGCTGCGCTCGCGCGCGCTGCCTCTCGGCGCGCTCGCGCTCGACTCGCGACTCGCTCGGCGCTCGCGCGCGCTCGCGCGCTTCGCGCGCGCGCGCTCGCCGCGCTCGCGCTCGTCAGCGCGCGCGCTCGCGCTGCGCTGCGCTCGCGCGCAGCGCGCTCGCGCGCCGCGCGCTCTCGCGCTCCGCTCGCGCTCGCTCGCTCGCGCGCTCGCTCGCCTGCTCTCGCTCGCGGCTCCGTCGGCTCGCGCTCGCTCGCTCCGCGCGCTCGCGCCGCGCTCGCTCGCGCTCGCGCCGCGCGGCTCGCGCCGCTCGCGCATTCGCTCGCGGCGCTTCGCCTCGCTCGCTCGCGCTGCGTTCCGCGCGCTCGCGCCGCCGCAGCGCGCCCTCGCGCCGCGCTCGCGCCGCTCGCGCGCGCCCGCGCGCGCTCGCGCGCGCTCGCGCGCGCTCGCGCGCGCTCGCGCGAGCCTCCCCCCGCGCGCGCTGCGCGCGCTCGCGCCGCTCAGCGCGCGCTTCGCGCGCGCTCGCGCTCCTTCTCCCTCGCGCTCGCGGTCGCTCGCTCGCGCTCGCGCCGCTCGCCTCGCGCGCGCTCGCGCTCGCGCTCGCTACGCTCGCTCGCGCTCCGCGCGCTCGCTACGCGTCGCGCTCGCCTCGCTCGTGCGCGCCTCGCGTCTCGCGCTCGCTCGCTCCGCTGGCCTCGCTCGCTCGCGCCGCGCGCGCTCGCCGCTCGCCTCGCTCGCCGCGCGCTCGCAGCTCGCGCGCTCGCGCGCCTGCTCGCGCTCCGCGCGCTCGCGCGCGCGCCCGCTCGCGGGCTCGCGCCTCGGCGCTCGCGCGCGCGCTCGGCGCGCGCGCGCGCGCCGGCTCGCGCGCGGCCACTCGCGCTCGCGCGCGCGCGCGCGCGCGCGCGCTCGCGCGACGCGCTCGCGCGCCTCGCGCGCGCGCTCGCGCGCGCGCTCGCGCGCGCGCTCGCGCGCCGCGATCCGCGCGCGCTGCGCGCTCGCCGCGCGCGCTCCGCAGTCCGCGCGCAGCCTCGCGCAGCTCCGCGCGCTCGCGCGAGCTAGCGCGCGCTGCTCGCGAGCGCTCGCGCGGCGCTCGCGCGCTGCGCGCGCTAGCGCGCTGCCGTCGCGCCTCGCGCGCGGCTCGCCGGCGCGCGCTCGCGCTCGCGCGCGCGCTCGCTCGCACGCGCGCTCGCGCGCGCGCTCCTGCGCGCCGCGCGCGCGCCTTCCGGCGCTCTCGCGCGCGCTCGCGCGCGCTCGCGCTACGCGCTCGAGCGCGCTCAGCGCGCGCTCGCCGCTCGCGCCGCTCTCGCGCGCCTCGAGCGCGCTCGCGCGCGCTCGACCGCGCGCTCGTCGCGCGCTCCGCGCGCGAGTCGCGCTCGCTCGACGCGCGCTCGCGCTCGCTCGCGCGCGCTCGCGCTCGCTCACTCGCGCTCGCGCTCGCTCGCTCTCCGCTCGCTCGGGTTTGTTTGTGTGTGTGTGTGTGTGTGTGTGTGTGTGTGGTTGTGTTGGTGTGTGTGTTGTGTGGTGTGTGTGTGTTGTGTGTGTGTGTGTGTGTGTGTGTGTGTGTGGTTGTGGTGGTGTTCTGGGCTCCGGTGCCTCTGGAACTTCGGACGCCCTACGAATGAAGGAAGAAGTTATAATACTTGTAGTGGTTGAAAGGCTGAGCAAGCAACTGAGTAGATGTGTATTATACACTACAAGAAACTTATTCTACCATTCTTTTTGCCCACCAAAATATCTGGGAGGGGAGGGTTGGACGCTTTTGCTAGGTTGCTGTACTATTACCTAGGACAATACAGTTTGCAGGGCATAGATTTCTGCAGAGTAGCACACACATGGCTGATATAATTGCAAAGGTTAGTCTCTTTGGCTGTAAAGGATGAATTTTCTGTTAGTAGACCATCTAGTGTGTGGTTGTGTGTGTGTGTGTGTGTGTGTGTTGTGTGTGTGTGTGTGTGTGTGTGTGTGTGTTTGTGTGTGTTGTGTGTGTGTGTGTGTGTGTGTGTGTTGTTGTGTGTGTGTGTGTGTGTGTGTGTGTTGTGTGTTGTGTGTGTGTGTGTGTGTGTGTGTGTGGTGTGTGTGTGTTGTGTGTGTGGTGTGTGTTGTGTGTGTGTGTGTGTGTCCGGACCCTCCATTCCGGAACGGGATGTTCCGTTTTAATCCCTCAGCCGGGCGGGCAGGATCGACGAGTCCGACGCAGCATGGGTGGATCTGCGCATGTGGCGGATGGCAAGCACGTCGGACCCTGCTATTGGGAAGGCAGCAACATGAATATTCAATGTGCCAGCGGATCTTACAGCACATACATCGGACAAACTAGGCACACACGACAAAATTCATAAAAGGTATCATGCATATTAAATGGGCCTTTTACTTTAGCAATGTTAATTTTTCAGGTGGACATACCTTTAAACATGTGATGCCTAGTGCCCCAATTGATCTTAATCCATCTCTGTGCACCCAGACCACCAACGGCGTCGTCACTGTTTTTTCGTCGGATATGTTCCTATGCTTAGTATGGTGATTATCTTAAGTGAAAGACTCAGGCTCACGCTCGGGTCTCTATTCACTCACGGTGAGTTAATTTAGGGCAAGGCCACATTGCAACGCAAAAGGATGCGCCAGCGCAATCCCACGCAAAGCACCTGCGTATCCGTGCGTTGCAATGCTTTTGCGATTCCCCAACCAATTATGGAAGCGCATGCTATTGCGATTAAAAAGGATATTTCCTGTGTCAGTACCCAGTCCTATTGGCGTAAATTGAGTTCAAACCAGGAATTTGTCCAACCTGAAAAGAGGGTTGGTGAGAATAGGAGGGCACAAATGAAAATATTTAGGCTGAAAAGTAAAGATTTTTTACAAAGTTTTCCATTAGCAGTAAATCATAATTAAGTTTTAATAATCAGCTTAAGTAAAGTTGATTTTAGAGGTTTCTTTCCCTTTAGGGGCTGTACCAGGGTTGCCGTGGGGGGGGCGGACTGGAGCCGTGGTTGGGGAAGCAGTTAGGGGCATAACTGGGCGGGGAGTGGGCGTAACTGGGGGGGCTTCCAATTTGGGCGGGATTTCCGCTTAACTGCAGACATGGGAATTTGTCCTGAGTAGGACAATCCCATCCAAATAGGGACACCTGGCCTGGCCGACTGTTCACCACTATTGTCTGCTAATCCACACAAGTGCCACCCACATTATAATGCACTGGCATGCGATTCGCGCTAGAGAATAGCCCTTAGTCCTGAAAAAAAAATATATTATATAAATTTTTCCTAATTCTCGTTGGTTTTCCTACTTTCCTTTTTTACTAACCACCAAAAATCCTAAAAAAATCTTTTGCACTGAATGCAAAAAAAAGTATAAAATTCTGTTGGCACTAAAGGGGTTACAAGAAAACCATTCAGTATGGGCAGTTAATCATTTAAGTACAAGTTACACGTGTTATGAATGTAGCTATATTGGCCCACACTGGGTTTCAGATGAAGTCAAATCCAATCACATGGTGTGCTCGAGTTCGTAGTATTTTATCTGTTTTCCTTGGAAGTATTGATTATGTAGAACATAAACAATACCAGGTCTCTTCACAGTCCGGCGTAAACATTCAATAAGCTGTGTAATTCTATATTACTTTGTGGGTTTTAACTTATATTTCAAGAGAGAACCGTTTGTTCTTGTAGATCAGAAAATCTTCTTCCTACCTAAACGATTATCAGGTGGGCAAGGCAGGGCCGCTACCAATTTTTCTGGGTCCCATACTGTGTAATACAGGACCCCCCATAACATGCACCAAGCCAGACACATTTTACACAGACTAGAACTCATATTAAACAGACACACTTTACACACATATACTATAACACTTATATTACACTATATATTTGGGACTCGGACACTGGTAAAATCATTGGCACAGGCTGATAACTGTCTGGCACACAGACAACTGTCCAGCACACACAGACCTGTAAATATAAAATTCCCCCATAGACAGTATGTGTCTGATAAATGGTTGGCACCCACACACTGATGGAACAGGTGCAAAGACTAACTGGTTGAAACAGAGACACTGGTACTATTATTGGCATGGACTGATAAAATGTTGTCACACAGACACTGGTAAAATCATTGGCACAGACTGATAACTGGTTGGAACCCAGGTCCCAGACACTGGTAAAATCATTGGCACAGACTGATAACTGGTTGGAACCTAGACACTGGTAAAATCATTGGCACAGACTGATAACTGGTTGGAACCCAGGTCCCAGACACTGGTAAAATCATTGGCACAGACTGATAACTGTTTGAACCCAGACACTGGTAAAATCATTGCACAGACTGATAACTGGTTGGAACCCAGACACTGTAAAATCATTGGCACAGACTGATACTGGTTGGAACCTAGAACTGGAAAAATCATTGGCACAGACTGATAACTGGTTGGAACCCAGGTCTGATAACTGGTTGGAACCCAGACACTGGTAAAATCATTGGCACAGTCTGATAACTGGTTGGAACCCAGACACTGGCAAAATCATTGGTACAGACCGATAACTGGTTGGAACCTAGAAACTGGTAAAATCATTGGCACAGACTGATAACTGGTTGGAACCCAGACACTGGTAAAATCATTGGCACAGACTGATAACTGGTTGGAACCTAGAAACTGGTAAAATCATTGGCACAGACTGAAAACCGGTTGGACAACTTTCCAGCACACACAGACCTGTAAATAATAAATTCCCCCATAGACAGTAAAGCCACTTATGACTGAGTCACTGGAAGCCTGGCCAAATACAAGTAACGAAGCAAGTATGCGCCCCTTTCTCTTTCCCTGCAAGGGATGGAACTCCCGTGCTGTGTGCCACATGGTGGCTGAAAGCAGTATTGCAGAAAGGAGGGGTTTTTTGTCTTCTAATTACAGCCTTTATCCCACTTTCGGGGCCCATACAGAAGTACCTCCTGTACCCTGCTGATGGCGGCCTTGGGGTAGCCAGCTGCCCTCCCATTATGTCGCTGGAACAATTGAAACCTTGGGCCCACAGGACCCGGCTCTCAGATTTTTCCGAGAAGCAGATGGCTGTCCTATTAATTAGGGAAATCTAAGAACTTAGAGAAATAATGACACATTATAACGTTTGAGATGTTCAATGAACTTATCTCTAGGCAAGCTGAGAGACATTCTAGAAAAATACTGCAGAAAGGCTGTGACATATAAGACTAGATCACATGCGACGAGTATCCTCAGTAAAGGCCTGCTTGTTATAACAAATTGAAACACATAAGAATTAGGATATGGGACATGCGCATTGGGTGAAGCTCCCACTAAAGGTTCGTACACACACTCAACGAACGGCCGTTTTGGCCGAGAATCGTCCTTGTGAATGCATTCGGTCGGGGGCCGTTCGTCGAACGCGGATCAATGAACAACCCCCGAATGAACGCATACCACGACGATTCCGGGTGAAACGGCCGTTCGTCGCGTGTAGCGCTCGCCATCGGGTCATTCCTCTTTCTGAAATTGTTTCCTTAAGAAGGAAATTAAGATTATTTCTTAAGACCCAAAGAGTGTTCTGGGCTCCGGTGCCTCTGGAACTTCGGACGCCCTACGAATGAAGGAAGAAGTTATAATACTTGTAGTGGTTAGAAAGGCTGAGCAAGCAACTGAGTAGATGTGTATTAATACACTACAAGGAAACTATTCTACCATTTCTTTTTGCCCACCAGAAATATCTGGGAGGGGAGGTTGGACGCTTTTGCTAGGTTGCTGTACTATTACCTAGGACAAATACAGTTTGCAGGGCATAGATTTCTGCAGAGTAGCACACACATGGCTGATAAATTGCAAAGGTTAGTCTCTTTGGCTGTAAAGGATGAATTTCTGTTAGTAGACCATCTAGCTCCCTTAGGATGGTATATAATGGGAAATCCTTAGAAACTGCTTTAGTAGAAGAAGCACCTCTGAGAGACTATCCAACCCCTAAAGTTTTATAACATGCAGCCTAAAGGGTGATCTAGAAGTGATAAATAGCTGTTATCACCTCTGTCTCCTGCTGATAATCGGATATGTGGATGGGAGACTACACACAGTATGAGTCAAAAAAGAATCCATGGGAGGTCAATTTCCACCACGTCTATGAGAAATTGTGAGAACTATGTGTCCCCTCACAATGTAAAGGACCCAGGGCTTGTGGATCGAAGTAGTTTATCTGATCTATCCGCAAAGGGTAGAGCTAACAACAAGCTAGCTTCATGATCGAGGCACGGGGGGATGGGAGGTCAACTCACAATTGGTTAAAAACCTTAAGTGGAATATCTGGGAAGTGATGGTCAGACTAGGGATGCTCCCTGAATTTTAATTAACTGTACCTTAAGAATTATAACCTTAGTGTGGCTGTATTGCCTCACTGTGGATGAGGACAGGCTTGTGTGAAATAAATTCTAGTGCTCCCCATTAGGTCTCACAACTGTGTTTGTTTGTTACTAAACCAAATTAGGAATAATAAGATTACATTTTTGTACCTCAAGATGGTTTTCCTCCCAAGAGATAAATCAATTAGTCTTATAGAATCTACAGAGAGTCAAGCTATGATCCACATTCAATGTGTCAGTTTGAATAACAGGTCCGGGACCCTTGAAAATACTCTGCTGTCAGCTTAAAGCTGGGTACACACAGTACAGATCAGTGAAGAGGATAGATGACCTGCAAGATCTGCATATACACAGTCCCGAGCGTTCCCTCTATGCACATCATAGGGAGAATGCTCGGGACTGTGTGTTTCCCTCGGCCGCGGCCACTCTCTATAGGGAGAAATTTTCGGTTTTTCCCAACGAGCGTTCGACCAACCCAATCGTTTGGGCAGCTAGTACTCATTCATTGGAAAATGGTACACACAGTACGATAAAGCCCCCCGGTATTGGGGCTTATACTGCTACTGTGTGTACCCATCTTAACCCAG
Organism: Hymenochirus boettgeri; assembly: GCA_019447015.1. NCBI lineage: Eukaryota > Metazoa > Chordata > Amphibia > Anura > Pipidae > Hymenochirus > Hymenochirus boettgeri. The sequence continues at coordinate 325,121,706 of CM033470.1, read as the reverse complement.
CTGGAAGTTTCTAGCCTATTATTAGAGGATGTATCTGGGGAAACCACAACTTGGATGCCAGACTGGGTACACTAGTACTAAATCCCTTGGTCTGTGACTATTTGTGGAGGACTTGTGGTATCATGACAGCAAAGGAAAGGCTTATAGGCGATAGATCTATCCACGGGAACGTCAGTGCTTCTGCTCTCCATGCGTTCCATGACCATTGTCTCGAAACAAACTTCTGTGTTTGCGCGTGATGACACAAACAGATCTGTCTCTGAAGAACTGGTTTATCGATGCATAAAAACGTGGGTTTGAGGCTAACTCGACGTGACTTTTTGGGACATACCTCATCTTTTCATAGCCTGTATATTTCTCCACATTTTTATTACCTTTAACAAGGATATATTCTGCTCAGGAGGTTAAGGAATCATCTAAAGGGGTTTCCAGCATCCTTAATGGCGTCATAAAAAATCTGGAGTAGCTGCAAGATCTCATCGCGCCACAATGAGAACTCTCAATTGCTTCCAGCGGTGTAATGGAGGAAGGCCCTTGTCCACCC